>CAUYRH010081070.1:0-136530 GCA_963574655.1 Perodicticus potto
AATACCAACATCCTACTTTCAAGACCTGGAAAAAATGATTCTGCGTTTTGTATGGGACCAGAAAAACCCCTGTATAGCTAAGGCAGTTCTTAGTAATAAAAACAAAGTTGGGGGTATCACCATTCCAGATTTTAGGCTGTATTACAAGGCCATAGTGGTCAAGACCAGCATGGTACTGGCACAAAAATAGAGACATAGATACTTGGAATCATATAGAAAATCTGGAAATGAAATCAACAACTTACAGCTATCTAATCTTTGATAAACCAAACAAGAGTGTTCACTGGGGGAAAGACTCCCTATTCAATAAATTGTGCTGGGAGAATTGGATATCTGTATGTAAAAGACTAAAACTGGATGGGCACCTTTCTCCCCTCACAAAGGTTGATTTGAGATGGTTAAAGGACTTAAATTTAAGGCATGAGACGATAAAAATCCTCAAAGAAAGAATTGGAAAAAACACTGGAAAATATTGGCCTGGGAAAAGTCTACACCTTTTTTAATGGTTAAATAGTATTTGGTTGTAGATATATACCATAGCTTGATTGGTGGACATTTAGATTGTTTCTACATTTTGGTGATTGCAACTTGAGCTATGATAAACAGTCTAGTGCAAATGTTCTTATGATAAATGGATTTATTTTTCTTCTGGGTACATACCTATGGCTTTGTAGGATCAAATGGGAGGTGTAATTTGAGTTCTTTGAAGATTCTACATACTTCCTTCCAAAAAAGTTGTTTTCATTTGCAACCCCATCTGCAGTGTAAAAATGTTCTCTTCTCTCCACATCCACGCCAGCATCTGCAGCTTTGAGATTTTGTGATGTTTGCTAATCTCACTGGTTCTATAATTTTTACTTACTGCTTATGAGGCAAACCTGTTGATTGATTACTTCTTTGGGTATATTAACATACACACACACGCACACACACACACACACACACACTTTTCTTCTTCGACTTGAGAAGTCAGGACTTTTATCTCTTTTAAAGAAATGAAAACAGAAAGTCAGAAATCTTTAGTGCTTCTGATATAGTTCTAAGCCAATCAGTAGGCTGCTGAATACTAAGAGTGCTCAACTCATATGACTTTAATATTATATTTAAATAGTTAGCCATGTTCTTTAAAATTAAGTGTCCTGACTAAGTCAAGGGGCTTATGCCAGTAATCCTGGGGAGCTAAGGCAGGAGGATTACTCAAGGCCAAGAGCTCTAGACCTGCCTGGGCAAGACAGGACAGCACCTGTGGCTCAGTGGGTAGGGCACCAGCCCCATATACTGAGGGTGGTAGGTTCAAGCCTGGCCCCAGCCAAACTGCAACAAAAAAATAGCACGGCATTGTGGCGGGCACCTGTAGTCCCAGCTACTTGGGAGGCTGAGGCAGGAGAATCGCCTGAGCCTGGAAGTTAGACGTTGCTGTGAGCTGTGTGATGCCACGGCACTCTACTAAGGGTCATAAAGTGAGACTCCATCTCTACAAAAAAAAAAAAACAAAAAACAAAAACAAACTTTTAAGTACAAAAGAAAATAAAAGAAGACTGTTACAAGTCTCAAGTGGACCTGACTTGGAAGGATTTGCTGAGCCTGTGGGCCTGGGAGGGGGTGTTCCTAGACCTTCCAACCTCCCACGTAACCCACTGGAGTACAATGCCTGTGAAACTAAAGCAGCTGCCTATGAGCTTTTCAGCAACAGATCTTTTTGGAGGAACATGGGTATATCAAAGCTGTGCCTACAGGTCTTAAGTCCTCAACAGCGCCCAGTTTGTTGACAGACTTATAATAGTGACAAGATACAATTCCTTACCCTATATTTTCTATTAAACTAAAGGGATACTATATTTTTGTGCTGATTGTTTTAATATTTTCCTTCTTCCTTAGAGAGGCTAAGTTTTTCCTCTCAGTTTTAAAGATAATGAGACAACTTATGACAGTCATCTTATTGGGCAATATGATGGACTTCAAAAGGTAATTTGTTTGCTGGTCAGGATTTCCAGGATGGCATAAAATTGAGTTTAAGTGGAAATTTTCTTTTTTTCTTTCTTTTTAGAGATAGGATCTCACTCTGTTGCCTGGGCTAGAGTGCAGTGGCATCACCATATCTAATGGCAACCTCAACTTCCTGGACTTAAGCAATCCTCCTGCGTCAGCCTCTCTAACAGCCGGCCTCAGGCATGCACCACCACACATGTGTTGTTTAGGCTGGTCTGGAACTTCTAGTCTCGAACAATCCTCCCATTTCAGTCTTGAATGGCCTGGAATTACACATGTGTGCCACCACCTCCTGCCTGTATTAAATATTTGAGAAGGAAAATGTTAAAAGCCCAGCACCCACTACTCAGAAATTAAATAAACTCCTCTTAAAACATAATTACGAACTGCACAAAAACACAGCAGTGCTCCAGAATTCCTATTTGAAGTAATACATAACCCTGTAACTGCTGCTGCTCTGAAAAGTTTTGTGCTTATGTGGGAGAAAGCCAGTATTTAAGTGGTGGAACATTACACACCAAAGCTGCTTCTGTCAAGGCTATTTAGTTACTTTAAAACATATATTTTTTAAAAAGACAAGATTTGGAACACAGACTTCAGCCAAAGCTCTGGAGGAAGGGAAAGAAAAAGAAATTTCTTTGTATTTCTAAGCCCATTTTTTTCTACTGCAAAAAATGTGGTTTTATGAACAATGGTTCTTCGGCAGGAGTTCAGATGCAAGGGAGACATTTCCTAGCAGGAGGTAACTGTATGGCATCCATCTCTTCATCACAATTTCCCTGCTTCCAGGGCCCCTTTACGTGGACCAGCCACATGGCCAGAGACAAGTAAAGTCCAAATTAGATCATGCAAATTAGATCTCTCCTTAAAATCCATCCACACCAAATATTTTAACCTTTTAAATCCTACTATGAAAGTATGTGAAATATAGCCCTGGCTCAAATATCTCCTCTAATTTTCCCCCTTATTTCTTGCAAACTTGGTGCTCTATGATCAAAATTTACACTGCTGCCCTCTGAGTCTGCCATATTGTTTGCACATTGCTACATCCTGGGCATGCATTTCACTCTCTGGATTCACTGCTTTCCCCACACACGCTCCTCTATTCCCAATGAGATGGACTTTTACTGGTGAGCCATCCTGGAGCCCTCCTTGGTTCTTTGGGGTTCCTAGTGCATTTCTATAAAAGCTCTGGCAATGCTGCTGCCTGTCCAGGTTCATCTGCCCACTGCCTGAGATAAAGTCAATACCCAGAGACAGAAGGATTCACAGTATAGAAAGAGTTCATTCTGTATAGCGCTAAGTGTGGTGATGGGAGAATTCTCTCAAATATGCCTCCCTGAGAATTGAGGAGATGGGGATTTTCAGACAGTTAGTTTGACAGGTTAGACAATCAGGGTCCTCAAATTAGCTGGCTTTGAGGTGGAAATATCAGTCCTTTGGTATGGGCTGCTGGAGAGGGGGTGGTCAATCAATCCACTGGAAGGCTGTGGGTTGAGAAGCTAGCTGGGAAACTACCTCTATGTTCTAAACGACCCTATGTTATTTACAGAGAAAGTTAAAAATCTTTATAGCCACCACTTGTGCCCTCTAGAGTAGCACTTACAGAGAAGGAAACAAGGGGACAGTGATTAACTATTTTTAAGCAAACGAGAGGACAGTGACTGTTTATTAGACTGATTATTATTGTTTTAGCTAGACCTATTCTTTCACAGAGGTTTTTTTTTTTTCTTTTTCTTTTTCTTTTCTTTCTTTCTTTTTTTCTTTCTTTCTTCCTTTTTTTTTTTTTTTTTTTTTTTGAGACAGAGTCTCAAGTTGTTGTCCTGGGTAGAATACTGTAGCATCACAGCTCACAGAAACCTCAAACTCTTGGGCTTAAACAATCCTTTTGCCTCAGCCTCCCATTTAGCTAGGACTATAGGCACCTGCCACAGTGCTCAGCTATGTTTTTGTTGCAGTTATAATTGTTGTTTTAGCAGGCCCTGGCAAGGTTACAACCCGCCAGTTCTGGTGTATGTGGCCCGCCCCCTACCCACTGAGCTATAGGTACTGCCCCCTTCAGAGACTTTTGAGGTCCTCTATGGTTGTGCCCCTTCATCAATCTGTAAGAGCAGTTTCAACATAAAGGGCAAAATTACCTGTTAATTCATAATCACCCTTCTGAGTGAACAACCCCGCCAGGGCAAAGACAACTTATCCACATTTTTCAACAACTCATACACAGTAAACACTCAAGAAATAAAATTAATCTTTCTAGATATAGTTCCTTCTTCCTTATTCTTTATTCATTCAAAGAGTAGACCTTCAGACCCAGGAAATCTTAATAGTCCTTCAGACTCCATGAATCATTTATATTAAAATCTATTTATATTCTAGGGTCCCCCAGAAAACTCTTGGGATGTTACTCCTGTGATCTCTGGGATGGACTTTTAAACACTAATTGGACTTAGGCACTCATGTAGGCAAGGTTTATTGTCATAGCAGACTCTAACTTTTCTGTTGAGCATACAGGTTCTTATGGCATATGGTTCCTATGGAGGCATCTCCAGTGTTTGTAGAACTCCCAAAGTTGCTTCCAGAATTTGAGGTAGGTACATTTTCTGGAAAGAACCAGTATCTTTCTTGAGATATTCCAAGTAGTTTGGAAAAAAGAAAAAAAAAGAAGTATGAAAGGAGAGTGAAAGGCAGATATTTAGGGAATGTAGAGAGGCAAGTCAGAGAAATGCTTAAAAAGAGTAAAATGGCATTTTAAAAAAATGCATAGGGTCATGGACAAATCTTGTTCAACCAAACTTTGACCAGAGCTAACAGATGCAGAACAATACTTAGTCCTTCCTTTGGGGAATACATAATGTCTGAGTATAACAATGCTTAAAAGGATCTGCCACTCAGAAGCACAGTGTCTGGGCCAATATTTTGTTTCCAAATCACTATATTCATTGGGGATTGACAGAGAGAGACATAAGTTTGTAGCATATCTGCCTTTAATCAAAATGAATGTGGGCAGAATTATCTCCAGCACAAAGGGATTTCATTAAATGGACCTAAAATTAAAATATCAAAAGATTTGTTTTTCCTCTCAAACTGTAAAATCAGGATGGAGACAAATTCTAGAGTCTTACAACAATGCAATGACACAAGCAAACCCGGTATGACCTTTGCAGGTACCTAGGCTCGGAAACCTGCTCACATCTGATGGATTTTGTTGCTCTGGAGGAACCAGTCTTAGGATTTAAAGTTCCAGAGAAAATGAGAAGCTAAAGATCAGAATCTCAGAAGTCCGCCTTAATTAAATCCTGTGATTTTAATAAAAATAATTAAACCTAAATGAGCTAAATGAGCTGGGAAAATTTTAACTCATTATTGAAAAAAAATTTGACAGATTTCCAAACTTCTGACTATAAGAAGAAAAGCACAACATTTTAATAAAAGTGGAGTCATTTGTGAAGCCCCAAATATGCACTGCCCGACTGCTTTAAGGATGCTCACCGTGCCTCTTGTTTGGTTGAATGCAGGTTGAAGACTTTTGACCACAGGATTTAATTTACTAGATTCATGTATGTGTCAGTCACCCAACTCAGGAGGTCATGAAGAAGTATTTTTAGCAAGCATTCCTATCGTGAGCACCTTAATTTGCTGTCTTGTAAAGGATCAAGAATGGCAGCACATGTGTGCAAACATTCCAATTTACATGCATTTTTAGTACAGTATGTTTCATAAAAACCTGACCGAGCACTTATATCTTGTTAGTAATGGTCCTTCATCTCCAGTCCCTGGAGGGTTCTTTATTCTGGGAAAAGAATATATAGGCACCCCTGGGTACTATTAGGAGAAATGACTGCGTGATCATCTACTGCCATATCAGCTCAAGTTAAAATATTTTATGGCACTGTCAAAATTTGGTCAATAGCAGATAACTTATTGTCATAGTCTATTGCAATAACAAGCAAGTATTTGTCAATAACAATACAAAGAATAGCTTATCCTTCTTGAGTTTCTATGTGGGTGAAGCTAAATCAAATGTCCACAAAGAGAAGAAGAGAAGGAAATATTCTCAGATTAAATCTGGTTATGGCAAGCATGTGATATCTCCATCAATAGGAAGATTCATGCTCTTAAATAACAGAGAAAGAAAGCTTTGGAGAATGGAGAAAAATAGGTCTCTTGAGTGAAGGTTTTCTCAAATAGCGCAAAGGGGATTTTTAAGAGTCCTCAAGTAAAGAGTACATTTGAAATTTTACTAATAATTTGATATTTTTCAACCTATAGGCAATTCACACTGAAGTTATCATTATGTGTTAACATTCTGCATACCTAATTACCAGGAATGGAGAAGCATTTTTCACAGAGTCACAAGCTCTTATTTTGATCTCCATATGTGCGGTTGCTGCTTTGACCTCTTTACTTTGTGGTAGTCCAGGAAGGAAACTTCTGCACTTGAGCCACAGCAGGGGCAGTGAGAAATGGAGAGGACATCTGCGTGTTCCCACATGCCAAATCCGTTTGGCAGTTCGAGCCTATGAGACTCAACAAAGCACTAATTCCCTGAAGCATGATTAGATCATAAAGTCAGAGGGTTAGAACGACATGTGAGGCCATTTAACCTCACACTTCTCCTTAATAAAACTCTTCACGTCAACCCTTGTGCTGGCACAACTCATAGCCTCCAGGAATAGGGATAACTCTTTTCTCTGTGGGTCAGATATTTTCATTGATGCTAATGCGCTAAGTGTTGAAAAGATACTCTTTCTCTTGATGTTGGTTATGATCATAATTACATCTATCTACTTTTCTCCTTCACAGCTTATTAAAATAACTATACTCTCTCCTTGAAATTTTCTTTGAGGTGTCCTGAAAGCCTCCATACATAGGGAAATGGAAAATTGTAGCTAAATGTACTTTTGTTTACAACATATTCATTACAATATTTTATGAAATATTTATAAAATACTATCTACATGTTGGACACCGTTTTACAAAATATTTACAAAATAATCTCTATGTGTTGGACACCTCTTTGTAAATTTTATGATGAATATTTTTCAAATAAAGGTACACTTTCCCATTTTCCCTGTGCATGAAGACTTTAGGGGTGTCTTTTGGGGTGCCCTGTAGTTCTCCTTGTAATGGATTTTTATGTAGTGTGGTTTCCAACTGCTTTCCCATTTTGCTGACTCTCTTCTGATCATCATTCAGATTTTCACAGCCCCTCTTTATATCTGGACCCTCATCCTCCAGGGGGATTTCGACCACTGATATTTAAGGATTCTTACTTTTATCCAAGGATTATAATTGTCTTAGTACTACCTAATTTTGCCTTATCTTAATATTAGTTATCAATGGCATAGATTTATTGATTACTAGTGGTATGGACCCTGGAAAGATCCAGACCTCTGTTTCTTTCTAACCAAAGACTGGAACATTGAGCATATCGTCAACACAGGAACTCTAGAATACAGACACAGGCACAAATTCCATCAGGAGAAGCACAGTGCATGATAAACTTGAGCCCAGGAACAATGCAGAGCCATTATAGAAGGAGTGAAAGTCTGCCTCAGAGTCTAGCTAGCTGAAAACTTTACTGATTAAATATACAATACTATGCACAAAACAATCAATTATCATTCTTTTACTCTGTGCTAAGAGTTTTACATACTTGATTGCTTTGAATCTTTGTAATTAATCTAAGGGGTAGATATCATTATAAATGAGAAAAGTAGAGCTCAAAGTAGTTAAACACCTGGCCAAGTTCACACAACTAATCAATGGAGAAACTGGAACTTGGGCAAGATGACAAGCTAATAACCAAAGTGCACAGTACTTCTTGAATGTAGTTTTCTCTTGCCTAGGTATCAGTCTAGGAATCTGGGGGCTGCTCTGAGTACAAAGAGAGTTCAGTGGTCCCAAGATGGTTAAAAGCACAGGAAAGTAAAGGATTCGGACTGGTGGATCCTAAAACTTACAAGTGATTTGTAAGATAATTAACTATCATACTCATCAGGGTGATATTATTGGATGGGGATAAGAATACCAGGGGCCTTGTATGAGACAAGGTATTATACCACCCTTTGCTCCCAACCTGCCAACAACTTAGAATGCTGACTTCAGTAATAAAGGTTAACATCAAATATAAACTGGAAAATAAAATTATGTCAAACTCTCTTCTAGCTACATAATAGGAATTAGACATACAAAAACATGAAAAAAATAAAATTGCTGGAAACTGACAACCTACCCATATTTCAGGAATACCAGTTAGAATTACTCTTACTCAAGCCAGCACTTATTCTAAGTGTTTTTCACATATTAACTTAAGTAATGCTTACAATAACTCTGTGAAGTGATTGCTATTGTCAACTTCATTTAAATTATGGGTAAACTGAGGTGCAGATACATTAATCTGCTTGTCAAATTCACATGGGTGGTGAGTCACAGGGCTGGCATGTAGATCAGGTATTGTAGAGCTTCCCTTCTTTGGCCCACTGTATGACAATCCTCTTTAATCTACCATCAGACATTTCCTGGGGGAAAAGCGCCTGGGAGCCGACAAGGCAGGCTACCACTGAAATTTGGAGCTGAGCCCCACTCTACCATCTGATCCTTAGGTTTTTGAGACTCTGTGTTAAATGTAGTGTGTAGTGGACTGAATGCCATACTTAAAAGAACAGTCACCTGTTCTTGAGGAAAACGCTGAGAGCAGGACAATCTCCTGGCCTGTCTGGAGCTGTTGTGCAGCCTGGAGACAAGCCCTCAAGCAATGGAGAGGTCTAATGAGATAGGATCAGTCACTCGTTAGTAAGCAGGTGTTGGACCTGGAACATTTGTGGTGCCCAAGGGTGGGAGTTGAGCCCAGGGAAAAGAGCACTTAGAGATCCTTAAACACATAGTCCTTGTACACGGGCCTCTCCACACCTGTTGGACAGTGTTTCAATAAATAGCTGCTGGACCGGTAGTTCGGAGTTCACAAAGGGCGCTCCCACACCTGTGGGGAGCCTCACCTCTTGCAAGCTTGTACTTCCAATCTGTGTTCGGGCTGTTTCCTGTGCGCGGTGTCGAGGTGACATAGCCGCACCGACAGTAGTGAGTTTGGCTAAGCCAGAATATGCCCTTTGGTGATTTGAGCCAGACTGTTAATGATCCTGCTTTGGAGCTCAATGCTTTAAATTCTGCCTGTAACATGTTATGATGGCTATTTAATAATATTTTAGCAAAAATGATAAGTAATAATTTTGTTGTTATTTCTTATAATAATTTCTTTATGAAGAAACAGATACCCAGATGGCCTTGCATGTCTCTCTGGGAAGTCTGTTCTATAATAGTCATCAATGCTAAAGCCATTTTAAGGAATTGTTTTCAAACTAAATTGCATGCAGTAACTTAATTTCATTAGCTTCAATTTCCATTAAAAAAAAAAAAAACCTCTGAAAAATAATTGATCCACTTATTTGGGTTTTTCATTATATAAATAGTACTTGAAAGGAGTATGGTAATGTTATAATAATAATATTTTCAGAAGAAACCAGCAGGTAAGTAGCTTCAACTTTGGCCCAATTGCTATTTTCTTTGCTCCCTGTCTCTGCTTGGGCCGATGTTTATTGAACTCCACAGAATGCCAAGACAGCATTTGTAAAGGGGAATTTATTTAACTCTGGGTGAGTTGTACAAATGCAATAATGCGGCCCAACTCTTGTTTAATTTTGAAGGCTCTCTCCTAGACAACATTGCTCATAATGGACGGTTCGAGCCAAATTATCCATTATTGTTCCCAAAGTTTACAATTAAACTATCGATCAAAACTGGCAGTGATTTCTCCAGCAGCCTGAGCTGAGAAGGGGCTGAATTACATCAGAACCTGAGTGTGCGGAGCCAGAGGAAGGTGACGCAGACGGACAGTCACACCGTCCACCAACCATCCTGGGAGGCAGCCTTTGGTAATTTTCCTTGAGCCAAGAAGCAGGCTGCCACCACAGCTATGTAGAGTGGGTTTGCGGCTTTAATAGCCAGAGGTGCCGCAATTTGTGACCCCTATCCCTGGCTGTAAAAATTGGAGTTTAACAGGTTCGGCTCCATAGGGAACCAACCTTAGCTTTTAGGCTCCTTCAGACACTGCAGAATGCATCTTTTCTGGGGAATTCCACAATAAAATGACTGTTATTTATCATTACAAACCTCTTTATCATTTAGTCAATAAAAGGCCTCTCTCTCTCTCACTTTTTTTCCTGCGGTGTGCTCAGAGTCAGAAATCGGTATTAGTCTCTGCTGGCCTGAAGGCAGGAGATGTCAAAAGCTAAATCATGGTCTACCCTGGCTTCCTGGCTAAATTGTGTATGAAGGCCTGAGGCGAAAAGGGACACATGCTCATTATTTGAAACTGAGATCCCCCCATTCCTTTTCGGTTTTCTTTCTTTTTCTCTTTCTTCTTTTTACATATTGAGACATAGAATACATACGTGGCTGAGAAGATATCAGATGTGAAACACGACAAGAGCCCAATGCGCCCCCTTCATATAGTCTCTGACAAGAAAGGAAAAGTGAATTGTCATGAAAAACGAACAATGGATTTTACTTCTTGAACTTTTTGCTGATGGTGGCAGAAAAAAGTGTTGCTTGTGCTTGGGTGTCGCTAATAGGTGTCTTTGAAAAGGAGAATGAACCTCTAGAAAAGCAGATTTTTAGGTGAGCTTGAAATGTTTTAATTTTACTTGCACGGAGAAGCAGAAGTTAGGTTCCTGCTGTGAACAGGTCAGAGGGATCCATCCCTTTGACTCTGCAAAGCTTTGCCTCCTAGATGCCGTCACTTCAACAGTACTCCAGCAGTGGCTGTGTGGGGTGGCATGACAGAGAAACAGGTTAGTAGGGGTGCTGAGGTAAAGGCGTCTTTGGACATTTCAGATTCAGGGTAGTTCCGACTTCTTTGATTCTGATCGAAGTATCACATTTTAACCAATAATAAAATCTGGTGGTCTTCCAGCTCCTTTGCATTGCATTGCTGCAGATTGCCCTCTGTCCTGATATTTACATATACCAAATAAAGACAGCGCTCTGCGGGGACACAAGTCTGTCCACGCCCTCACTGTCTTCATTCAGCGCACTTGCTGAGCTCATCCGAGGTTCCAGTACTACACCAGTGAAGGTGGCAGAGCTGGGAATAAGTACGTCGGGACCCAGGAAAAAACTCTGCATGACTATAATCATATAGCTCCGTGATCAATTGTCTCATTTCTAATGGGTCAATCCACAGAATAAGAAAGAAAATTGTATAGTATCTCTGAAGCTTTGATATTTTCCCCTGTATATCTAATTCCTGGAGGAAATAACATTTAGAATTGTAGAAACCTATATTTTTAGAACTGAAAATACTTTAGAGAGAAGCTTGCTCAATACTCCTACTTTATAGGGAAGAATTAAGGCTTGAAGAGGTGAAACAAACAAAACAACAAAAACTGGCTGAACATCATTTAACTAGCAATTGCCATGTGAAAACTGAAACTTGGATTCCTATCCAGGCCACCAGTCCCTTCCTTTATGATATGTTGTGTTTTATCTTTTCAGTATCACATTTACCAAAAACACATTCAAGGTTTGTTTGGCAATAACAAGAGAGAGGAAGACGTTTCCTAAAGGGCATCAAACAGTCAGACTTATTCTCATCATTTGCTCATGTGTGTTCTTAAATATGAGCAAGGATAAACACAGGCCTAGGATGAATCAGAACTAGATACCCATTATGTATGTATTTAGATCTAACTATATGTATATATTGTATATATTGGCCAGGCTCCATATATATATATGTATATATATAAATGTATATGTATATATATACATTTTTTTTTTTGAGACAGAGCCTTACTTTGTCACCCTTGGCATCATAGCTCACAGCAACCTCAAATTCTTGGGATAAAGCCATCCTCTTGTCTCAGCCTCCTGAGTAGCTGGAACTATAGGTGGCTGCCCTAACGCCCAGCTAGTTTTAGAGCTGAGTGTCTCACTCTTGCTCAGGCTGGTCTCGAACTCCTGAGCTCAGGCAGTCCACACTCCTTGGCATCCCAGAGTGCTGGGATTACAGGTGTTAGCCACCATGCCCAGCAGGCTCCTAAAATATTGATTATTCCTCACACATCATGGACAGTTTATAAGAATTTATTGTAATTCTACCCTTCTTCTGATCTTCAAGGCAGAAGAGCCAATCCCCAAAGAAGTTGGTCTTGAATAGGGTCCTGCTGATCTTCAAGGTTAACTTAAGCAAATCTTGGGGGAGGAAAACAGATTATGTTGTATGAACCCGGGAATGTGTAAAGTAGAGCTTCTATTTTGACATGAAATTGTCCAAACTGTATAATTCCACTTCTCACCCAGGCCACAGAATTACCCTAAAAGAAGTCAGTTCACGATCTTCCACTTCTCAACTTAATCACATCCAAAATATCCCAGCATATTTTGAAACCCTGACAAAATAAAAAAAAAAAAAAGGTTGCTTCTAGACTGAAAACTTATATTTGTATCTCAGAATGAAATTTTATAACTAGTCATAAACCACTTAAAAATGAAATAGTTTGTGATAAGGATACATATGAAGGGTCTCCTTGCACCTTGTAGCTTGACACTGCTGAAAAAATGGAACTACCAGATTTGTATAATCTTCAGATCTGAGCACAATTTTAAAAGCAAATCTTACCTTTAAGAAACACAGGCTTTAAAAGAAAAAAAGAAAATTGAGAAAAAGATGTATTTCTCATACATCCTTTTTTCTTTTTCCTTTTGTTCTTTGTTGTTATTTAAAAGGAAAATGAAAAGACCCGGGTTTCTGCCTGTCAGCTCTAACTCGCAAATTATAACAGCGAGTTTGATAACAGCGAGTGGATAATTATAACAAATTATCCACTGAGGAAGTAGTTTAAAAATTATTTCCCAAAATTATGATTATGTTTCTTTTCTTACTTTAAGTCCACTTCTCCTAGCAATACCTATTATACAGGCATAGCTTTGTGGTTCTTCCATATAACCTGTAAAAAGAACTGCAAGAGCTACTGAATGCAATTTAGGTGTGCCTCACATTACGTCCTGAGAGTTTATTTCTTCCTCAAATCAAATGTTAGTTTCCATGGCCTCACGTGGTCCTGTTTCTTAATGAAGTAGGCAAATACCCACCTCAGGGTCAGACTGAACTGCGGCCTTTGAGCATCTTCCTAAAATTGATGAGGGTCTTTGGCTGGTAGAAAACGCAGCCCAGTGATCTGAAATAACACAGAGGGACTGTAGCTCTGTCACGTATGGGCACTGCAGTTTCCTTCGTGGTGACCGTGACACCCAGCTCCGTCTCACTGCCATGCGCTTTCATTCCTGTTTGAGAGTTTGAGTTCTTGGAAAGAAGGCTGCTCAATGAAGTGCTTTGGGAATTAACCAAAGTTTGGCATTTTGCTGGGCAGGAATAGACTACTCAGGCTGATAATACACTTGAGCCCTGAACAGGGATGCTATTTTAAATAGTTTCCGTTTACACATTTCTCTATCCCAATATTTTATTTCATAATATTGCGCATGAACAATACTTCTAAGATTGGCATTCTCCCGTTGCTGATGTGTAAGGTCCAAAGATGGTAATAAAGCTTAACTATCTTTAAAATCTCTAGCAGGAATTTAGGTGCTTATTCTGGCCAGACAGATTTTACATTATATACATATAAAATATACATGTATTTTTTTTTAAAGTTTCTTTTATGAGCAATGCAAATTACTCAGTCTGGAAATTCTCTTAGAAGGAAACAGTTACTCTCTGTGGTACATCCTCTTTGTCCCCAGTCATCACTGCCTCCTTCAGTGAAAGGGTTTGTACCTATGTGGACACATTCTGTGGGACTCTGCCCACTGTGTGACTGCCCATGTGACTTTCTGTGCCTCCTGGAGTTACCTGAAGTTGGATTTGGTCATGTTGTTTGTTTTACCAGACAAGCGAGCAGGAAGCCATATGTGGGGTGGAAATTTGACAAGCCACTGCGTGTTTAGGCTAATTCTCTCATTCTTTCTCTCTACTTTGAGAACAGTATGTCCCAAATAAGGACTGCTCCTTCAGCCTAGAATGTGAAGTCACATGGGGAAAACCACAAAACTTCAGTTTCCCACATTTGGCACGACTGAGGAATAAATAGTTGTTAAAGGCCACTAAAATCTTAAGGTCATTTTTCTTGTTGCAGAGATGACTAATATCTTATTAGCATTTATTTTGTAAAAGGGTAATTAGGTTTTTCAGTACACAGAGACACTAAGAAAAAATAAATAGAAAGAGTCATTATTTCCCGACACAGTAACCTTCATTAATGTGTATATACAGTTTAGAAAATTCAAGATGAATGGAAAAAAAAGTATATTTTCAGTTTATCACTCAATTATTATACAGTAATATGCTCTTTTTAAAGTTGTCTTTAAACGTTTTATGTGACAGTGTGTCATTAGAAAATTTGCTCTTGTGTTAGTATGTAGAGTTTACCTGACTTTCCTATGGGTTGTTAATATAGGAAAGATAGACATGATGACAAATGGAATTTCATTATATTTATTATTTACTTTTTAAAACTGAATCTCGCTAATGTTTATAATATCTATTTTAGGAAAACAAAGAAGTTGAGACATTATTCTGATATTGTTTTGACTTGTTTCCTAAAAGTAAAATAAATTTCCAATCCACCATGAAAGAAATGGCTTTCTTTGCTTCTTTTATTTTGTTTTGTCCTGTTTTGGGAACTAATCATTTGAGATTTTGGAATTGGCCCGAGATATTTTATTCCAAAAGATGGGTATCTGCAGAGAAATTTCACTACAATTCCAAAACTAACTCTTACATATAGATTTGTGTGATAGATTTGGAAAGTAATGCCAGCAGAAAGCTTTTCCTTTTATTGCTCTATTTGTTGATTTTTTTTTTTTTGCTCTTTATATTTTGCTGGTCAAGGGATATTCAATTAATGAGCGCCCACTTAATTAGTGAAAGTATATTTCATCATACACATACGTGCATGCAGAATATTACTTAAGTAGCTCTTTTGTCTCAGAACAGTTGAAGAGGAACCATTGCCTTGTGCCACAGAGACGATTTAAAGACCTTCTGATTTCTGAGAAGTAGAGAGTGTACATTTCAAAGCTGGACCTGGCTTTCAAGCATCTGTATTCAAGATGCATCTTATATACATATAATATGTAACATATTATATACGTATATATACAATATGTTACATGTATATAATAAATGTAGGGAAGGTCGAAAAGCAAAAGCATCGATCAAATTTTCTTGGGCTATAATTTTTCTAGATCTTGTACTTCAAGCTTCATCACAGCTGATAGAAGTCTTTTTAAAGTGGATTATTGTACTTTTAAGGCACTTGGTGCAGAAGGGAGCTCTTTATACTATGTGACAGATTATATACGAAACAGATTCCTCTACTATATGACTCTTACAATCCATTTTGAGTTTTTTCAATCTCAACAAATTATATATCTATTGAATATAGGTATCACTTTTTATATCTCTTGGTAGACTCTAAACTACTCCCTACATAACAACTGCTCATAAAAATTTGTGGAACATAATGCTGGAGGGCTCTTCTGAGGAAAGCCAACATCAGGAGTAGTGTGTAGCTCACTTTCTGTGGGACTGGGAAGAGTTTGACCATCAGAAGGAACAAATGGAAGGTAGTTCGAAGGGGGGTGGTGAAGGGGAGGGGCTGGGAGTAGGGGAGAAGATTTAGAGAAGTGAACATGATAGGTTTGATTTTGAACTTGTTGAGATTGCTGTGCAGAGAGAAGATAGACAGTGGACAGCTGTGTAATAGATCTGGCGCTTAGGAACGAATGTTGAGATGGAAATCTATAATTTGGTAGACATTGGTTCCAATCTTGGCTCTAACACCAACTAGATCTCTGTTCTTGGCTAAGGTATTAAACTCAAGTGCAAGTTCTTAGTCATAAAATGGAAAAAAATAATTTTGCCTAAGTTTTAGAGTTGTTATGGAGATACTCTCATGTTGCCTACCATAGTAATTATCATATAATTATAATCACTATAATAGATTTTAGTATTATTTTTTATGTTAACTGGAGTCATTTTAGTAAAGCGAATGCAGAAGTCATGTTATAATAGTTGAAGATTGTTAGGCACAGTGGCTAGCACCTGTAATCCTAGCACTCTAGGAGGCCAAGATGAGTGGATCACTTGAGCTCAGGAGTTCAAGACCAACCTGAGCAAGAGTGAGACCTCATCTCCAAACAAAAATAACAGAATTATGGCAGGTGCCTGTAGACCCAGCTATTTGGGGTGCTGAGTAAGAGGATCACTTGAGCCCAAGAGTTTGAGGTTGCTGTAAGCTATGACCTACAGCACTCTACCAAAGACAACAAAGTGAGACTTTCTTTCAAAAAAAGAAAAAAAAAAGATTGTTGACTAGTCCTTCTAAAATTGTGAGAAATGATAAGATTAAAAGTAGATATGGGCACAGGAAAGTTTTATTTTTGAAAATTTAATGAACATTTTTCATATGCTAAGGAGAAAGAGCCAAAACAAGAGAAGAATGAATAAAGGGAGCATTTAGTCCTTCCATTGAATGAGGGACTAAATGCCAAGCACCAAAGTAGATCTGGAAAGATGGGCTCTGTCTATGAAGAGGCCACTCTTTGAAGATGGGGGTTTGAGGGGTTGAAGTGTGGGTAAAAGGAAGGTAAAGCTTATAATGTATTTAATAATTGAAAGTAATTAAACTATCAGTATTCCAAATTTGGATTATATTGATTACTTTATGTAGAGAATTCCTTAGTCTTTATTTTTTAAGAAACTTTACCACACCCACTAACTGGAGGATAGGGTAGACTCGTTACTATTATGCCCTTTAACTGGTGAAGAAACTGAGATTCAGAGAAAGAATATTCTCTCTAAGACTTAGAGAAATAATGTGTCTTATCCCAGATGATGGAGGTCAGGCTAGCTCCGTAATTGCATGCTAACCTGACCCTCTTCTGTACTTGGAGTCCGTCATGTTGATTACAGCATCTGTTGCTCAAACCTCATTTTGGGGACCTTAATTTTTAATTTTTTCTGAATTCTGCACCCCACCCCAAATCTTGATGTCCTCCGCAGCTGAAATGCCTAGTTGGCCATTTTGACTAATTTTTTGAGTTGCTGTGGGAACATTCTCACAGTGCTGGTTTTCTTAGGTGGCCTTCTGGATTTCAGGTACCTTATTTATCGACTGTAGTAGCCTCAGATTCAGCTAAAACTAAACCCAGACCAGTCACGTAGCTAGACCTAGATGGGCACCTGAGTCTCTCTCTGTGTGGCTGTCACTCTGGTTCTATTTCACAGCTAAGTAAGCTAAGTCAAGTCAGAAACTGCATTAAGAACTAGGTCTCCTACACCCACTAGGAGCTGGAACATGTAACGCTTTAATGTAGATATACAGGTTCTTGTGCCAGCAAGTTTTAAGAAAATAAAACATTCTGTATCAGTGAATCTGAAGCTTTTATAATTTGGAGTGGGCTTTCCTCCTCTACCTGGAAGGTGATCCAAATGATGAGCTAATCTTTCCTGAGTTCATTTGTATCTTCCCATGTTGAAAGATAAACACTCTCAACCTGCTTGAATAATGATGCTGGTTTTATTTTGACTTCTTGGCTTCCATCATCACCCCTACTCTGATGAGCTGGGATTTGTTCCAGTTAGTATTGCTCAGTGAAGTGTTGAATGAGGGCTGGTCTGGAAGACGCAGTAACACCTCTAGCCAACTCTCATGCTCCAGCATCCAAACCGTATCACTGAAATTCTGTCCTTTTTATCCTCTATGTACCTAGAAGTGGTCTGCTGAATCAAGTTGTATTGAAATTATACCACACTTAAGTACTCCCTATCTTTAGCAGTGATTGTTTTATTAGGCACCCTGGGAATTACTCAAAGAAGAGAAGTGATAGGAACCCAGGGTCAAATCCACAGCATCACCTTTTGGTTCAACATGAGCTCTGCCTAGGTCCCACAGGAGCTGGAACCAAGGATCGGAATCTATTCCAAAGACAAACTGAAATGATATGCTTCCATAGATAAGAGAGCAAGAGAGACTTCCACAGGTATAACGAAAACTAACAAAGTGCAACTTTGCAGTTATATGATTTTATAATGTTGCAAAGTCTAATATCTGATTTAGAATAGAAGCTTTTCTGATGCTTGCAGATGATATGTGGGTATTATTGCATCTAACTTTTATTCTAATTGTTTTCTTCTATTTGAGATGTGACTTTGGCTAACTAGTTTCCAGTTGAACCAGCCCTCGGGGATTAGAGTTATTGTAATAAAAACTGAAAACACACACAAACTTCCATCACAGCTGTTCCAATGTGTTGTTAAAATAAGAACTTACTCTTTAATCTGCCTGTGTGGACTCAGCTTTCTATTTCAGATTTCACTGTCATCCAAATGTTCTTTATTTCTACAGTTAAAGTCACTTCTTGTTCCTTTCCCAGGAAAGAGAGGACACACTTATTTATGTTATTAATTATTTGGCAAGATTTGTAAAAATACCAACTTTATTAATTTTTCTGATTAGAAAAGTATATTGCAGATTATAGAAAATTTGGGAAATGTAGAAAATATTAAGAACAAATTAAAAATAACTGCTAACCCCACTATTCAAAAATAATGTCTTTTTGTACTTGCAGAAGAAGCTGGGACCGAATAGCTGGGACTACAGGTGCCCACCACAACGCCTGGCTATTTTCTTGTTGCAGTTGTCATTGTTTAGCAGGCCCAGGCCAGGCTCAAATCCACCAGCCTCAGTGCACGTGTTTGGCGCAGTAACCACTATGCTACACACACTGAGCCCGAATATCTTTTTTTAAAATTTCAGATTAATGTGAGGGTACATAATATTAGGTTACATTGTTTGCATTCATTAGGTAAAGTCCAAGTTGTAGCTGAGCCCTTTACCCGGGAGGTGTGCTGTATTCTCCTATATTGTATCTGTTAGGTGAGAGCTTATTAAATCAAACTTTTCTTTTATAAAAAAAGTCCTTGAGGTAGTTGAGTTTTATCTTTCTATACTTTACTTTTAACTATTTCATAGTATAGGGTGTCTCAAAAGTCTCCCCTAAAGTTGCCATACATAGGGAAAATGGGAAATTGTAGCTAATTATACCTTTATTCATAAAATATTCATTACAAAATTTTACAAAATATTTATAAGGTATTCTTTACATGTCAACCACCTCTTTGTGAAATTTAATAATGAATATTTTGAAAATAAAGGTCTATTTAGCTGTAGTTTCCCATTTTTCCTATGTATGGCAATATTAGGGGCGTCTCTTGGGGCACCCTGCATGTTATCAGTGTATGATCTTTAAGTTCTTGAATAAATGTATTGGTAGCCATTAAAAAAATTTTAATTGTAATATCCTAGTACATAAGTCTCCTGTACTTACTTGATTAATTTCTTATCATAAGTTCCTACAAACATAGGGATTCTGTTTACAAGGTAATGGTTAAGTTTTGGGGGTTTTGAGTCAGACAGATTTGGCCTAAATATTAGGTCCACCAAAACTCTCAAAAAATACAATATGAGAAACTTAGTCAGCCTTAACTTCTCAGAGCTCTGATTTCATCAGCTATAATATAGACATAAACTAGATGACACTTACCTAAGAGGATTATCAAGAAGATAAAATGAGGTACATTTAGATGTTTATATACATATTTTGTGGCCCCTAGTTTCCATGTACTATTTTGAGTGTGTTTCAAGTAAAATTTCAATAAATACAGTGACTCGATGAGGTAAAACAGCTAAGGCTATTTTAATAACCTTATTAATTATCTTATTAATAACCTTATTAACTTCATTTTCTAATCTTATTCTAAAAATAGGAACTTTAATTTTTATAATGGGGATATCATACCAAATCTATCATTTCATAAATCAAAAACTCCTTCTTAAAGTTATCCTGTTCTTTTGATGAATTGAACCATTTTCTAGTTTGACTCCATATTTGTGAGTCTTTGGTCATGTGGCTGGCTCTGGAGTGGGGTTGTCAGATTTAACAAGTAAAAACTTATGCTTCTCTTTTACATAGGAATTAAAACTAACCAGTAAATACATTTTTAAGTATAAGCATGTCTCATACAATACTTGGGACTTACATTTTATGCTTAAAAATATCCTTGTCTTAAGTATGAAATTCAAGTTTAACTATACATCCCTTCTTTTATCTAAGCTCAGGATTTCTCACTTTCATCTTGCAGATAGATTCCAGCTAGAAAGTCCTTTATGCAGCCCTAGAACTATGTGTGAGCCACGTGAACCATAGGGGTGGTGGTTCCCAAGATTTTAGGGAGTGGCAGGACACCTCGGTTCTTACCTCTAGTCCATTTCATGAGCCTAAACTTCCTTTTACATATACAATTTTTTTAAATTAGTGGTGTGACCTAGATAGCAGCTACTCACCCTTCCTGATTCATAACTCTTCTGCCCCTTTGCCACGTCACCCTACACATCATTCATTACCTTTTTAGCTGAACCTACCTTTAAACAGCAAACATTTTAAAAGGAACAAGTAATTATAAGATTTAACTCTCTTTCTCTACTGCTATATCTATCTATAATACACAAAATAGACAACATGATGAAATAAAAATATAAAACACCCACACCTTCTCTGGGAAGTAGTGGTCATTCTCTTGATAAAATGTAGAATGAAGGACACAGTATCGCTCCCATGGTATTCCTACCAAACATGCATGATCTGAATTCAAGCAAGAAGAAACATCAGACAAACCCACAATGAGGATAGTCTGCAAAATAATTGGCTGGTAATCTTCAAAAATGTCCAGTGGTGCAAGACAAAGTCTAAGCAACTGTTCCAGATTAAAGGACAGCACAGAGCCCTGACAGCTGAGCCTAACGTGGGACTCTGTTGGCTCTCACGCCAGATAATTTTTATTTTGCTTTGTTTTCTGTCAAAGATATTAGTGTGACAACTGGAAAAATTTGAGCCAGAGTTATAGATTAGATGACAGTAGTGAGGCAATGTCAATTTTCATATTTTAATAATTATCCTGTGGGTATGCCAGAAAAAGGTTATTATTCCAGTGTGTGTTTGGGAATGGAAATATACATACACACAGAGGGTGACAAACAATGTACCCACATTTTGAGAAAGGAAAAAACTGTATTAGAATTGCAGTTCTCAATAGATACCAATAACAAAAGATGAATACAAGTCATGTTGGGTACCATCTCTAAATGCAAAAGTCAAATGAGACTTGAGCATTACAAATTTAATAGTTTTTTTCCTTTCTTAAAATGTGCATGCATTTTTTAGCACCCTTTGCATGTTTATATATAATACACATTGAAGTTTCTAGCTATAGAGAGATAAAAGATGGGAAACATAGAAAAGTATATAAAAATAAAGAGCAACTCTAACCAATTATTTAGAAAAAAAGGTGCTACAATTCTCATATTTTTTCTATATTATTCTATGGACAAATAATATATCTATCATTTTTTTATTGTGCTGCTTCTCTTGCTTTAACATGTTTTGGTGGAATGTAAAGCATTCACATTTATTGAAAACCTATTAAAAGACTTTGTTCTAGTGTCATAATTGCAAAGTGTACCTTATTATTTACAGTAAACAATAAGCAACGTTCACTGGTTGCATTCATTATTTGTGAATTACTTTTTATGTGCCATTGTACTTTCCTTTTAGAAGCGTTAGTGATTCTTTATTAATTTCTATAACTTACTTTCATATTAAGAATCTCAAACCTTTGCCAAGTTTGCTGCAAACTGGAATTCCTGTGGTATTCTGCCTGCTTGTAGTCTTCCGATTTTGTGTGTGCTAGCCAGGCCATTTGATTGGCTGAATGAAGAATCACAGCTGGTTTTATTTTTTTATATCTGATGCTGAAAAGATATAGAAATACACAAATAGTGACTCTGCAGTTTGGGATAGATCAGTCCTGTGATCTAAGTCCAGTGGTCTATCTTTAGGAATCTGTAAACCAGGGAAGAGGGAGATTCGTTATATTTATTTTAAAAGCTCATATCTCAAGCCAAAATGAAAAAAAAAAATAAATAAAATACTAACCAAACAGGCAAACACACAATTATAATAATCAACTCTACCACCACAGCTGACATATATGGGTTCCTCCAAGCCTGTGTGTGTTTCCCTGGTATCTTTTAACCTAGGCTGGTTTTCACCAGTTGAGAAGTAGCCTAGAGTGATGTCTGTAAACTCTAAGGGGGGCAGATTTTTCTCTCTTTATTTATGTATTCTCAGTGCCCGGTGCCTAGCACATCTTAGGCACTAAATTCTGAAGGAATTAATGAGCTAATAGATGGCATACTAATCTAAGAATAATGAGGAAAGTTATTTGGGAGAGAGGAGAATTTAAAAAGAGAAAGGAAGGAGTGAAGATACAGGCAGAAAGGTGACAAAGAGAATCTTGACAATTCTGCCTGAAGCCAAAATTCTGCTCTCAAGTTTTAACATGGTTTTCTTTCACTGCCCAAATTTCTAGCATTCTATTTCTAATATTTTTGTTTTGTGCAAATCGTTTCCACTTGGGAGAGGGATGAAATTCACTTGAATAACAATGAAGAGACTTTAATAGAAGGTAATTTGGCTCAGGCTTTACTCCGTCATATATTTACTATCCCGTGGGATCGTTCTTATAAGTTATTACATATCTCTCCTCTGTCCTTTTTATATTGTAACTTTTGCCAAAAATACAGTTTTCTAAACTTCACGGATTTCCATCTCCATCAATGTATTTTGATAAAGCCGTAGCTTATGCACAGATTCCATCAGCAGCTACAGCGTGGACATTGGCTGTCAAGCTAGGGGAAAGGGCAGTGTCCAGTCTTATAAAAACAGTCCTGATTTGAGGTCACCAGACTTGGTGTTGAGGGAAGAAACAAAGCATGCCCTAAGATTCAGAGTTCAGAAAGCTTCTTGGAAAGAGAATGTCTTCCTTACTTAGGAAGAGCACCTCATTGAGATCTATGGTGGTGAGCTAGGCAGCCTCCTTCTTCTAAGACTCCACTCAACACACTGGATGAGAGAAGCTAATCTGCTCTGCATCATAAAGTGAGAGGACTTTTGGATGCAAGCTGAGCAGTCTGAAGGAGATTTCCTTCAAAAGATGAGTGGAAAAGAAGACAATCTACTACTTTAGACCTACTAAGGGCTGAGACCTAGCTCAGAGGAGACAGACAACCGAAGAGGCATCAGAACATCACAGCTGACATTCACTGGGTGTTTACTGTGTTTGTCATTTTTTGGAGCATTTCAATGCATTGTTTACTTAATCCCCTAAGAACCCTGGTAGGTAAGTAATATTATTCCTACTTTGCAGATAAGAGAACTGAGACACCCAGAGTTTATCCCACTTCTTTAGGGTTACACAGCTACAAATGGCGTGGTATGGGTTGACACAGTCTGGCTCGGAAACTTGCTTTTAAACCATGATGTTAGATTGCTCTGAGTCGTCCCCACTAATCATCGAGAGAACATTAATACTTCCATTGTGCATGCGATGGTGACTTTAGTTATTTTATTTACATTTTAAAGGGATGTATAATTTCAAATATCTGGAGGGTCTGGGACTAACCAGAGAGTATATAGCTAGATTTACACAAAGGTAAATCTTTGTGTTAGATGACTATCTCACTGCAACTCTGAGAAATCAGCTCAAGGGGAATCTTTAGGGTCCCTGAGGACAGTAAATTATACAGGAATGAGTGATGGACTGGGAATCAATAGTTGCGTGTTAGCTTGGTCCTCCCACTGATGTTTGACCAATATCCACACTGCCAATTGACTACTCATCATGTTATCTTAAAAGATCTACAAGCATCCAAAATGTGAATGTCCATAAGCCAGCCCTTTATGCCCTTTCTCTTCAATATACTTCTTTCCTTCTACTCACTATTCATGTGAAGAAAGCTCCACTGTCCACCTAACACCCCTGTGAAAAATCTTCATATTTACATTACCACCCCATATTTCTTGAATGTGTCATCTTACCTCCGTTTCTGCTGTCATTGCTCTTGTCCTTCTGTTCCTGATATGATGGCACCAGGCTCTTTCTTGGACATCGTGACTCTAGGCTATCTGAAGGAACAGATACGGCCTGTCCACTTCTATGCTAAAAACTATCCAGTCTAGGTAACTTGTCAATGGCATCCCAAACCTCCAGTACTCAGGATCTCGAACTCTGTGCATCCAGTCTCCACTTCCCATATTACGTTCTAAGACATCATTGTACTTCTATTTCTCAAGCTCTACCTATTTACTTGTATTCAGACATGAGCTAGTCTCTTTACTTAGGTATGATTCTTCTTCCCTTGTCCTGGTTAAACTCTCAACTGCTCCTTGTTTGTTTCTATAGCATGCTGCCAATCTTATGCAATTACTATTTTACATTTTAAAGAAATTATCTGAATTCATCCTGTCTTCCTGGTAAGTGATAAACTTTGCAGGGGTGGCAACCACATCCTACTGGCCTTTGCAGCCCCATTGCATAATTCAGTGTTTAGTAGTTGGTGAGTGTTCAAGAAATTGCTTTGAACCATTAAACTGAGATGGGCATAGATGATTCCCTTTCCTTCCCATGCCTCAGATACTCATCTGCAAAACAAAGAGTTTATTGGAATGATTTCTAAGGCCTCGTTTAATTTAAATCAAACCAATCCAAACAAAGAGTATCGTTCTCATACACCATCTTCTAAAGTCCTCTTTGTGTGCCTGTGTTTAAATGTTCAGTTAGGGAGGCATGTTTGGCACTTCTGCTTTTCTGTGTTTACAATTTTTTTCATTTTTACAAATGATAATTTTCAGTTTATATATATTCACATTAATTTAGTTAGATCAAACTCCTCCTGATATTCAGGCTTTGAAAATATTTACGGAAAATTTTCAAATCAAATGAAAGTAGTGAGGAGATATATAAATGTCCTTGGAATGCCCCACATAGGCACAAAGGTTAACATTTAAAATTTTAACTAAACCTGATAAAAATTAAATAATAAAATGCAAGACTCTCCATTTAAAACATTGTCAGAAACGTGCTATACTCAAAATATTTACTATTAATATAACAAGCTTGTCGGCTTTAGAACCAGATTGATTTGGTTAGAATACAAGATCTGCCACTTAATCAGCTAGCCAAACTATGATAGTTATAAATACAAGCGCATGTATTTTTCTTATTTTTGAGATGGTGATACTAATATTTCCCTTTCAAAATTATACTAAGCATTGGAGATGATTTTTATAAGGTAATAGCAGAACCCCTGGTAGCTCCACTATAAGCTGAAAGTGATACTAGTGTTCCTGGTGGGGACGATGGTGGTCATGGTGGTGATAATTGCAATGATGATGGTGGTAATGATGGTGGTAGTGGTGGGGATGGTAATGGTAATGATGGTAGCAGTGATGGTGGTGATGGTGAGAGTACTGGTAATGAAGGCAGCAGAGGTGAAGGTGGTGGTGGTGATAGTAGTGGTGGTGGTGATGGTCATGACCATGGTAATGATGATAATGGTGATGGCTGTGATAATGATGGTGGTAGTGTTAGTTTCCCTGTGCAATTTGCACATGGGTTTACCTCTGTTAGGATAATGTCCCTCCTTCCAAGGGCTATCATTCCATCCTCTTTCAGCTAACTTACTCTTCAACCTTTAGCTTGACATCATTTCCTTAGGGAAGCAGCCTATTTAATCATTTAAAAAATACCATTGTAAAATTTTCCACTTTGAATGCGGTCCTGTATACTCTCCTTGGCTTCCGTATCCCCACCACCTAGTACCATGTCTGGCATAATTCCAGTCCCCTAATAAATATTTGATGAATGAGTAAAATGATGACAAAAATTGCAGAGACTGTCTATCTGAAATTGTGGTGCAAGGATGGTGTCCTGTATTTAATTCAAAAGGTTGAAACATATGAAAATTTTGATTGCAGCTTACAGAGCATCTGCAACATGAGAGTCGTTTAAAACAGGAGACGGGCAATTTAGTAATACACTGTGATTAGAGTCCTTGATTAATGCGCTATCTGACTGATGATGCATTGTGAAAAAAAAGACAAAAAATGTATTGGCAGGGGGGTAAAGAAAAATATTTTACAAAGAGTGTCTCCTGCCAGTTCTGTCCTCTGGCTTCTGCAGGAGGAAGGGTCTCTCACTCATGGGGCCGACTGAGCAGGTGTAGGGCTAGCTGGGCACTGAAGCATCTCTCGACGCTTCGCTGTCTTAGGCCACATTTGCTGTGCAGGACAAGAAAGGCCCATAAAGATGACATGTTTGCTTGGCGGCTCCCTGTCGGGGTTCCGGCATATTACCTGGATCTAATTATCTCATCTCCAGCTGTCAGAAGGGTTTCCATGGAACCTCTCCATCACGGCTGCCTCAGCCCAGCTTCCAGGGAGCTGTCGAAGAGCTTGATATATTTTTGGATCCCCTGCTCATTGGATGAACAAGCTGAAGCAAATCATGTATTGACCTCGAAGCATTTATAAACTGTAGAACATTATATTCTCATCAGAGCCATAGGGGCAGTAAACTATAGTTTCTCTGCTGTGAAACGTGGTTTTGGTTATGCACTGTGTTACTGGGTTGTACCTAAACAATAATACATCATTTGTGGCACATGTCGCCTTCTTTATTGAAAGGCAAAACAAAGAGTTGAGGACAAAAATCATTACTTCTTTAGCAATTTTTCACAAAATGCTTTTCTTTTGTACTTGACACACAGATGGGACATTGTACTGCGAGGGAAATGATATATGGCAGTGTGACAAATTTCATTTCCTTTCTAAAACCAGAATCAGAAGGATGCACAAATTCGGAAAAGTTGTGTTTCTTTAAAAAAAAAAAATAAAAAGAATAAAATACCTTTTTTTGTTTTTATTTTGTTGTTGTTGTTTGTTTGTTCTTAAGAGGGGGGGACTCCCATGTGACTCCCTCAGAAACCATTTGAATGCTTTAATTTACTTGTTGGGTGTTTATCAAAGTGCTCAAATGAAAATATGGGTAACGATATGCCAGCTCAGGTACGAGCTGTTGTATCATCTTGAAAAAGATCACCCAGGACTGAGGCTGGTCTTCCCAGGATGTGGTGCTGCCCAGTGGGAATCGGGCAGACAAAGGAAACCAGCACAGACTCAGCTCCTGAAGGTCCAAGAAAAGTTTTATGTGTGAACTTGCCGCAAATCAGAAGCAATCAGGCCGCTGCTCTCAGTTCTCCTCTACGTGCTTCTTTCCCCGCTCCATCCATCCTCCTACGCAGTATTCCTCAAACCTTATCCGGCCACCACTTACTTCCAAGTCACTGTGGTGATCTAAAAGTGCAAGCTCTCTATATCCAAGCAGATTTGAAATCAGACTGTGCTTCCCACACATATCACTCTTCCCCAGAGAGAAGTTTCTGCACTCCAAAGTCTGAGTCCCTGCCCTTCCGTCTCACCTCAGACTGCTGTAAGGATAAATCACGATTGTCATCTGCCAAGGACTGAACTACTTCTGAGTTCCTTTCTCTCAAGGTCCTCTCCCCTTAGCATTTTCCTAGGCGACTTTTTGAAAGTGTTCACTCTTCCAGAAAACATGTTTCCATTTGAATAGAGTCTTTTTGTTCCTTAACCTATCATTTCCCAACTCATGCTAGGCATTTTTTAAAGGAAATCAGTAAAAGGTTCAAATGTTTAAGAAAGGATGAGTTAAATATAGTTAAATTTAGTGAAATATCTTGACTGCGGGACTTGTCAGTGTCTTTAATATGGGAATAGACACTGGGATTCTCTAAATAGGACTTTTCCTAAACAGACTTGATAGAAAACTTCTTTGTCATGGAGAATCTCACGAGATTTGTGTTTCGATGAGTAAACACTGGGTAATACTGCTTACTTCACAAGTAGTACTTGAGGGTAAGTGGAAATTCTGGCTGGTGATCTATAGCAGGAGAGGTGTTTCATGCCTCTTAAATGTTATCATGTATGGGGCCGTTTCCTGTGCTCACGGAGAATTCAGCATTTATGGAGGAAAAACTTGCCTCACACTGAGAAATGAAACTGATATGTTAGACAATTTAATACTTACTCCCAAAGAAATTCACATCATTGGAATATGGTTTCTAGACAAGGTTGTGTTTGCTGGGAAAAAAAATCAAGTTGACACTCTTACTTAATAATATCTAAGCTGCTGCGATTACTATTTTATTATTTAAACTTTTCATCAGTTACTGAGTTATGAAAAAGTCAACAAACTTTTTCAGCACCAATATGAACACAGGATGACCTGGGGTGTGTTTCTTTCCATCTCTGGGATGCTTCTGGGGATCATAGGGCAGGCTAACATCTCCGGAGTTCCTAATGCTTCTAAGGTCACCTCATACTCCTGGGATTTCTGATGAAAACTATGGAACCCCCCCCCCCCCAACCATCACATATACAGATGCAAACTACTTTTCTCCTATAGTTCTAGATCTACAGCTTCGTGAATCATTTGCAGCCTTGCAGGGTTTCTGATGCCATTTGTGCAGATGCTGTAAAGAACTACGATTGGCAGAGAAAGGATCCCTGAGCCAGCCTTACCTTCAGCATCCTCCCTGAGATTGCATTATGTGAATCTAAGATCCATTCTTCTCTCAAAAGCCACACTCCATGCACTTTCTACTTGGGTATCCTCTTTTGTTTTTTTTCTTTCTTTTTTGTAGTTTTGGGCAACAGCAGATCTGAATCTGTATCTATGAAGTTTCAGTTACAATGCCTGGTTAAAACCTCACAGGAGAGTGTTAGCCCTTTATATTAGGAAATACCAAAGTGTTTTTCCTGTTATTATTTGTTATTTGGTATTTCTTCCAGATATTTAGTGTGCAGATTTAGAGACTGACCTGCAGAGGTCCTAAACAATGAAAATGTTTTGCAATAGTTGGCATGAAGAAACTATTTTCTTGAACTGTTAAAGGGGCATGAAATCAGCTATGCATGTTACAAAACACGTAGCAGTTCTGTTTGTGATGCAACATATAAAATGGTAACTATTTCACCAAAATTGAAATGACAAGCAGCTATAACCACATACAATCATCTGTGCCTCAAATGTTCCCACCACATTTTTCTTAATATGGTATATTTTTTAAAGCATTTTTAGAATCACAGAAAAATTGATGGGAAAGTACAGAGAGTGCCCATGTCCCCCTTGCTCCCACAAACATACAACATTCCCCACTATCAAAACCCTACATCAGAGAGGGACGTTTGTTACCATCGTTGAGTCATTGAATCTACATTGACATATTATCACCAAGAGTCCAAGGTTTCTTTTACATTAGGGTTCACACTTAGGGTTGTACAGTCTACGCCTTTGGATAAATGTATAATGCCGTGTAACCACCATTATAGTGCCATGCAGAGTGTTGGCACTGTCCTGACTATCTTCTGTGCTCCACCTGTACACCCCCCCTCCCCCCACTGCCCTAGCAACCACTCATCTTTTTATTTACTATCTTTATGGTTTTTTGCCTTCTCCAGAATGTTATTTAATTAACATACAAGGAAGCATACAACACGTGTCCTTTACAGAATGACTTCTTTGATGTAGCAATATGCCTGTATGTTTCCTCCAGTCTTTGCATGGATTGGCAACTCATTTCTTTTAGTGCTTCCATTCACTCATTCTTTTGTCTCAATGTGGCAAAGATTCTTTATCCATTCCCCTCCTGAAAGACATCTTAGTGGCTTCCAAGTTATGGCAATTGTGAAAAAAAGCTGCTGTAGCTAGACATCTGCAGGTTTTGTATGGAAGACGGTTTCAGTTAATTATTGTAAATACCAAGGAGCACCATCATGGGACAGGTATGGTTAAGATTATGTTTAGCTTAGTTTGTTTGTTTGTTTTGTCGTCGTCGTTGTGTTTTGCAGCAAAGTCTCAATCTATTGCCCAGGCTAGAGCACCCGGTGTCAGCCCAGCTGACAGCAACTTCAAACTCCTGGGTCCAAGAGAGCTTCCTGCCCAGTAGCAGGACTACAGGTGCCTGTTATGGCACCTGGCTAGTTTTTCTATTTTTAGTAGAGACAGAGTCTTGCTCTTGCTCAGGCTGGTCTGGAACTCCTGAGCTCAAGTGATGCTCCCACCTTGGCCTCCCAGAATGCTGGGTTTAGAGGTGTGAGCCAATGCGCCTGGCCAGTTTTTAAAGCAACTACCAAACTGTCTTCCAAAGTGGCTTTATCATTCTCCATTGCTGTCAGTACATGAGAGCTTTCGTTGCTCTGTATCGATACTGTTTCATGTTGTCAATGTTTTGGATTTTGGCCTGTTAACAGATCTTTATTTATTTGCAATTCCCAAATGACATATGCTTATTTGCTTATTTGGCATCTGTATATTTTCTTTGCTTGGGTATTTCTTCATGTCTTTAGCCTATTTTTTCATCAGATTGTTCTTTTTTTATTGTTGAGTTTTCAGACTTTTTGGTGTATTTTGGATAATAGTTCTTTATCAGATACATCATTTTCAAATATTTTCTTTCTGTCTGTGGGTAGTCTTCTCATATTCTTGACACCAAGAAATGGTGTCAAATATTTTAATCATCCCATTCTCATGGAAATAGAATGTTTTTGCATCTCTTAATGGAGTTTCAGGCACAGAGGAAGTATTTTTTGTCATTTAATATTATTTTGAAGGAAAAATAAATTTTTTATAAATCCCCCAAGTATGGTGGTCTTATTATCTCCAAAGTGTTTCAAGAGAACAAAAGAAGAAATGATGTAATTAAACAATCTAAAAAATATGCTGAAGAGCATTTAAGGACAATATATGTCTTCCCCGACTAAAAATCTCTGTGTGTACACATTTGTGTGTGCTTAAACACATTCACATAGTTTATAGAGGGCTCTTTGTAATATGATTTTGCTATACACATCGTCACTGGTCCCTTGTGAAAAAGCTAGAATCTTTGAAGTCTACTCTCAAATCTGAGATTATGTTTTCAAGTATATCACTTATCAAGTTGAATTGCTTTTGGACTAATATTATATCTCATCTGGGTCTTCTTTTCATCTTTGAATAAAATAACTGCAATATAATTGAGGAAAATGAAAGGACTTACGCTAGATTTTTTTTGGATCACGTGTTTTGCCCATACTCCAAGTAGATAACTGATGGAATGGAATCCTTAAATGAACTTTAATATTTGTCCTAATTGATCATCGTAGCATTGATGCTGCATTAACTCTTTGGAATAAACATTTCTTTTATCCACATCTGGAAGTGGATGTGCTTGGGAGCACACACACAAAGGGTGAGAATCAGCACCCTAAGATATTAACTGTTGGCACTTACTGATACTCAGAAGGCCGATTTGTGGCCATATGGAGACCTGGTCAAAGCTCACTTAGATTGTAGGTAAAACAACAACAAAACCATATGGCATATGTTCCTTTCCAATCAGTGTACCAAAAAACATTTGTTGGCAAGTGGTATATGATTTGGTCTAGGGCATTGTAAATATGTTTTATCACATTGTTACTTTGTTATGGATCTTGCAGGGTTTCTGATGCCATTTGAGCAAAATTTGCCTTCCACATCCATCTATTTTGGTGTCATGGGCCATTGAGATCAGGCATCTATCCTCATCTACTTATCAGTTTTCAAGCATGGATCACCAAAAGTAGGAATGCATTATTTTATTGGCTCAGTCCTTTGGAAATGCCTCTAACACTTGAGGGGTCAACTGTGCCCAAACCAGCCTCCATTCAGTTCCTGCCTGATGGCGTCTATACAGTCTTTGGAGCTTTCTTATTTTTTTTTTTGGAGACAGAGTCTCATTTTATCACCCTCGGTAGAGTGCCATGGCATCACACAGCTGACAGCAACTTCCAACACCTAGGCTTAGGTGATTCTTTGCCTCAGCCTGCCGAGTAGCTGGGACTACAGGCACCTGCCACAACGCCTGGCTATTTTTTTGCTTTTTTGCAGTTTGGCCAAGGCCAGGTTTAAACCCACAACCTTTGGTATATGGGGCCAGCGCCCTACTCGCTGAGCCACGGGCACTGCCCTGGAGCTTTTTGATTTCTTTTTCGCTTCCAAGGTTCCAACTCTCCTTTCATCTTCATTGTATTTATTACCAATTTATTGGTCCCAATGTTGCCCCTAGTATGCCATCATTGATTAAAATAGTAGCGATACCCTGATTAAAAGTATTTTTAAAGATGAATCTAAAAAAGTACTCTCAGTTGTATTTTTAGCATGGTTAAACCAATCATATTTATGAAGCAAATGGAAATGCAAAGAGCTGGCCAGGAAACCCACTCCTTGTGCACAAAGTAGAAAATATTTCTTCTTTTTTTAAATATTAAAATGTGAACCTTTCTTGGCTTACTACCTATTCATGGTCCAGCTAGTGGGCTGTGTATGGTTCAGTTAAGATAGAATGTATGCTATTGTTCAAAAGAACATGAGTTTTTGTATCAGTTAATAAAAAATTAAATCCATTAAGAATATAGCATTTAGGCAAGAAAGAATGATATTTTTTAATGTCACACTCAAAACCACATTTCTTTTAATCGACATCTGCTCTGTGTTAAGCGGCCTATAAAATCTGGTGCCCTGTTGACAGTGGAAGATGAAAACAAACAAACAGGAAAACTACAAAAGGCATGGTATTAACATCAAAGTAGAATAACTCCCCTCTCTTCCTTTGGCATTTGAAGAACGTCTTTATTTTGACCCTAAACAATTGGATTTTCTTCCCACCAATCTTGATTTTGGAGCTCTGGATTAAGAAAACTTGCATGTGAACTGAAACATGAGAGCAAAGGGAACCCAGAAGGAACAAGGAACTGTTTGAACAAATTAAACTATTTGCAATTGTAAAATCTCCTCTATTGTTTAGAACAATCAGAAAACAGTACTGATTTGTGGGGAGATTAAATTCATTGCTCTTCAGCCACAATGGCAGGTACCTTAGAGAAGATAAATGGATTCTGACCGCATTTATATAATTCTGCAACTAAAGTAGTTCAAAGGTTCGGGATTATGGAGAATGAAAGGGAGATCTCTTGAATTTTTTTGTAGATATGGGAGCTTGAGAAGCATTATTCCTTTCCTACAAAGCATCATGACCTAGTTTTATTTGTCTTAATATTTTATGACTAGCTCTGAGTCTATACTAAAAACAAAATAAAAGGTATGTTTGGGATGTCTCACTTTAGAGCACTGGTGATTATAAATACCTCCATTCTGCAGGGATTGTTTTCATTAGGCAAAATGCTTTTACTAATGCCTTACACAGAGAAATATGCTATGTATCTGTTTATTAATTTAATAGCATCTGCTATTGTCAGGTAGTATGCTATGTGCTGAGGACACAAAGATAAACAAATCACAGTCTCTCAACTTGATGAAGACTGCTGGAGAAAACAAACTAATCCCTGTCACAATAACAACAGCAAGACAATTGCCATATGGGCTAAGAGTGGGTGTGGAGTGGTCCTTTCTCCCAAGCACGATGTTCTCAGAAGGAGGCACCTTCTTCTATCACTATACAATGGGGGGGATTCATATACTTTCTAAGGATAAATTTGTCACTAAAGAGAATAAGATGTAATGAGCACTTGTTTTCTTTCAAAAGTAAATACTTGGCAAAAAATGTTATTTTCTTCATCGACAATGCTGCATTTCATTCTCTACTGATAGGATCTTATCCAACTGTAAATATTTTCAGAACACCCACTCTAAGTCCCAAGTGGAATAGTCTTACATGGCCAATCTGTTCTTCTCAGGATCACTAAATTCTAAGACAATTCTTTCTCTATCCTTTTTAACTTCTTTAGTCTCTTTTACAAAGATTGTTAATAGGAAGACAATAGTAAACTCAGGTATTTTGTACTTTTTCATTAGACCTAATCTAAAGAAGCTTCCTGGAGAGTGATGGGTGTCCACTAGGAATATTGGCATGAATATATATATAGATGTATATATATTTTAATTGCCACTTCCAAGACTTATTTTCAATCTTTCCCTTTTTTTTCAATGAAAACTTACTTATCTACATGTTTCTGGATTTCCTATTATAAGTATAGATTTCCTATTACAGCCATGGCTGAGAAGTTTTGAGGCTTGGAGCTGTGGTCAGGAAGACCAGAAGACAAGCACAGAAAAACCTCTTCTTGGAGAAGACAGAAGGTGGAACAGTAGGTGATTCAAAGGTTAAAGGCATTCTGTGTAGTTATTTGATTCATGTATTTCTTATATATCACCCTTGACCTGAATCTCTAATAAAGCATCTCTCATAAAGCAATTATGTAATTGAATTGTTTTAATTAAATCATAACTGTATACATTAATGCATTTATGGGGTACACTGTGCTGATTTTGCATACAATTGGGAAAGCTTACCTGTTCTCCAGCTTAGAGCCCCTGCAGTGAGTTGAATACTATCAGAAGGATTTGCAGCCGGGAGATGGGTGGGGAGGAGAAGAATTTCCCAGAACCTTAAGAGTCACTGGTATGAGACCCATAAAAGTCACCTACTCAGAACAATGGCTGTAAATGAACTAACCGCACTGATCCTTTTGGATTTTCCAGTTACTTTTTAAAATCACTCACCTCGAATTTTATTGACTTCAAGGTGCATTGGAGTCACGCTTCAGTGCCTGAGTTTATGTTGCTCATGGAGGCTGATACCAAGGAGCTGCCCAACGCCACAGAGACTTTTCTTGGTGAAGTGGTTATTTTCTTTTAAGTCTTCTTCAAGTAATGCTCCACACTTGGAAAAAGAAGAGATTATTTTACTGTAGCATGTGTTTTGTTTTTTTTTAATCAGGAAAGGAAAGGAATTTAGTCTTGTTAAGACTGTCTTACAACTATAACTACAGACAGGATGTAAACAAAAATAGGTATATAGACAGTATGGAAGATTTCAAATCTGTCTATGGTAAGTCTTTGCACGCATCTATCTGCTACTCAGAGCATGTCCCAGGTATCGTTAAATTTATTCGTGTTGTACAGTTCTTAATAAAAGTTCAAGAATTCAAAACCAGCACAAATAAGAAAAACCCCCTGGTGACACGATCACAGGAACACTTATGTCTCACTCATAAAACCAATTTAACCTTTGAAACAACCCATTGCTTCTCACTTATTTCTCACTCATGCCTGCCTGGGTACCTGTCTTTGTTTCTGTCTCTTTCTATTTCTTCTTGCTTCCCTTTTTTTCTTTGTTTTCATTAATTAAACAATAGCTATGAGGCAGCTACACAGTGCTCTAAGTCCATGCCTAGCCTTGCAATCCATTTTAAGACGTATAAACAATAGTAATTTGTTACAGGTGAATATTATAAAGTAAAAAGTTAAATTGATGCATTATATGTACAGTGAGCCAGACTAAATTATGTTCTAAGAAATCTTTCTCTTTCTCTCTTTCTTTATAAAAAAGTATGTTGATAAGCCTGTGCAAGATTATAGCATTCAATGGGTAAGAATACCCCAGAGGTTTTCTCACTTAATGGTACTAGAATAAGCCTCTTTTGAAGGTAATTCATTTTCCTTCATGCTATTTAAAAATAAAACAGGGTACATTTTTAAATTATGCACTTGAAAGCAATATTCAGCTGGCTGCTTAACATTCAGAGGGGATCTCTGAGATCCGCCCTGTCATTGCAATTCTTGCCCTCACTCCACAGTACGAGAAAACACTGTTATTTACCCTGGGACACAGGTGACTGAACTTATAAAAATCACTACAAGACAAGATGTATTGAGGCCTGGCATGGAATGACAAATTCTGGTGAGGTTCACCAAGAAGAGACATATTGATTCTTAAATGATTAATAAGGAGAATATAATTGTATTTCATTAAGATGGATGGGATTTCATTTAGTCTGTCTTCTCCCTTTCCAGTTCAGATGCGAGAGGAAATCGAGTCATCATCACTGGCACCTCGTGTTAGCCTGCCATGGCAACAAGCTCATTGATTGAGTAAAAGAACTTTCAGATGCACTAGCTGGTCTTTAATAGGTTGCTGAAAGCACAGATAAGATGGCCCATAGAGCCGAGAGAGTTTCTGTGGATATACTGTAAAAAACGAATGGCAATTCTCATTGGTTCCTGATAGAGCTAAGCCCTTTTATATAATTCTTAAATCTGAGGACAAAAAAAAATGCCTGCTTAATTCATTTAGTTGAAGCTATTGGGAGTGGAGGAGAGGGTCTGTGGAACTGTAGAAAATTTTGCACTAGGATTTTGCTCTGTTAAGTTACACTTAAGTAATAATAGGTTAAGAGTTACTGAGCATTTGACCTTTTTGGGGGGTGTACGATCTCAATTATTTTTTGAAACAGAACTTGATGCTGGGTAGTGCTAACATCACCATTTAAAAAGGATCAGTTTTAACCTTGAATCCATTACTCTCTGATCTCATTTTAAAAGAAACTCTTGGTTTCCTCAGAAGCCTATTTAGCACATGCAAAAACCAATCTGAGGGCAGCAATATAGTGGTTCAATGTGTAGAATTTGATGTCAGACTCTAATGGAACCGCTCCACTACTCAGTAGCTATTTAAATGAGCCAGTTCTTAAAACCTGTGCTCCATTTCCTAGTCTGTAAAGCGGGGTTTTGGTGAGGCTGGACTAAATTAATACAAAGAGAGCACTGAGAAGGTACTGCCTCGGTGCATGGCACATAGCAAGCATGTAAGAAATCTGAGCACACGCTTGGGTTTGAGTCTGCTCTGTTGTGATGTCTGATACCCAAGAGGACAAGCTCTTCCATGCCAGCACTTTGCAAGCCTAGCCACTCCCACTTGTTGGCCTCACAGCAAGTTCTGAGGCCAAGCCCAATGTCAACATGCAGGAAAAGTGCAGTCTGTCCTTAAGGGTGGGATGGTGAGAGTAGTTGCTGAGTTATGACTAAAACTGTTTCATTGCTTAACGTAAGAAGAATCATTTTGGCCATCTGTGAATGAAAGTCAAAATAGAACCCAACTCACAGCATATTGTGATGGTTACATGAAATGAAGCATGTAAACTGCTTAGCTCAGGGCTCTGGACATGGTAAGAATGCCACAAAAATTAATGATTACCATCACTGTTATTATTGTTATGAAGGTGGCACAGTGATAGTAGTAGTAGTAAAACAGAAAGTTAAACCTAATCCAAAAAATCTATTTAATAAGGGAGTCACTATATGCAGCCTTTATGGTTTTAATTTTTCAAAGAATTATCATATAATTATATATACATGTATATATATATATATACACATTCAGTGATAATACTGAGCAGAATATATTATAATAATTGATGATACGGAAGATACTTGAGTTTCCTTAATTATAATTCTATTTCATGTCTTCAAAAGTTGTAACTTCAGGAAGATAGTGCATAAATGCTGACCAGGCCAGTTTCTAGCAGAAACATTGCTGCTGTGACTTTCTCAAGGGACAGAGCAATAATAAATACAAAAGTTTTTTGAGAAAAGACAACTTATTAAGCAGCATAGAAATAGTCCTATGTATTTTCAAACGTATTATAGGAACATTTAAAATGAGATGAAAAGAATAAGGCAGTAATATGTGGCCTTTTACTAAGAGGGAAACTGAGACAGGGAGGAGAAATGATTCTAGTTAGTGTTGAAGCAAATAGCCCCAAATTTTCAGGGCTGCGCCCTACTCCCAATGGCCAATTCTAACATGTGTTTTGGGTATGACCATATTTAAAGGTAAGGCATGTTGGACCACTGGAGGGATGCAGTTCTGACTTTTGCTTTATTTCCAAGTCACTTTGGGGATAAACCAATCACTCTTACTGAGCCCCTGGGCTAGTGGAGTTGTAAGACGCACAGGAGTTGGGTACCCATTCTGAGACCTGCACCCTGAGCACTGCAGGAAGATGCCTCTTGGCCAAGATCAAAGTTCTTTAGCATAGACGATGTCTAGGCAGTCCTACAGGTATCTCAAGGAACACCTCAGCAGCTCGCTGGACCAGGAACTGTGCACGTGGCCACCTGACAGGAGGTGAGGGACACACAGGTAGACACACAGTGTTTGTCAGAAATTAGGGGAAGTGTCTGCGGTTGGGTGTCTGGCAAAACAGAAGGAAGACAGAAGGAAGCGTTCACAATTAGCTCTTAATTCCAGTGCTTGAAAGGGGCATTCGCTGGTCAAGTGAGATGGAACTGCCCATGAAAGCGAGTTAATACCAGCATAAAATGTGAATCCATCTGGACAGCAGAATGGGGCTTGTCCCAAACTTCAGGGCGTATTTACATTGAAGCAACAGAGAATACACATTCTAATAAAAATAAAATAAGGCTTAAATGGCACATGCGTCTCCTTATATTTAAAATGGGTCCTCTAAAGTAACGTTTTGATGATTTAAATGGAAATGAATCAGAACATATAGATTAAATTTCCTTGAAAAACACGCTGGCTTTCGTATATTTTTGTATTAAATTTTCATTTCCAATATCTTGAAGTAGGCTCCAGAAAAAATTAAAAAGGAAGGAAGGGTAACAAAAACACGTATTCAGCTCTGAGCATGATGTTGTTTCATAATATTTTTAGTAAATAAGGGAAATCGAAAAAACTTAAGCTGGTCTGAGTGCTTGCCTGGTGATCTACCAGGGACTTTGAAACAAGATGAATGGAGAATATAACTGAAAAAACCAAAAAAGGTTGAAATGTAAAACAGCATGCATAATAGTCTAAAAACAGATAAGTGATTCTCCTCATTCCAGGGTACTTTCAAGAGGTTCCCTTTTATCAGGGCATTTTTTAATACTATCTGCATGATAGGTTGAGATATGATTTCAATCTAAGGGGTAAAATGAATAAAGTCATGGTTATTAGAGAAATTTCTCTAATGAAATAATAATCATTCAAAGGACATTAAAAAGACAGTGGTGAAAGAAAGAGGAATATACTAAAATCATTGTATTAACAACATGTGACCTCTCTTGCAGAGTACCTTGTATTACCTCATTTCATCTTTACAATGCCCATTTGTGTTACAGAACTGGAAGGTGGTTTATGAAGGTAAAGCAAATCTCTGTGCTTAACAGGTAATAAACTAATTCCCACCTCATGCTCTGACCACACCACAGGTCTACCTCTCTTTCTGGATTTGTTGTTTTCATTTTGGTAGAATGCAAATTCCAGTAATTTCCACAGGAAGAGGGTATGGGAGGCCAATTATTGAGTCTTCCATGTATGAAAATTACTTCTGTTTTGAGATCTTTGAGGATTCTCCATATTTCTTTCCAAAGAGACTGCAAGAGTTTGCAGGGAGTGGTAATGAGGGATGGGGAGAGATTGGGGTGCTCTCACTGAATGGGCACCACATGGGGGTGGGGGGCTGGCACACCTTTTGTGTGGGGGAAATAATCACAAGGTGAATTCTACGTAACTAAATCAAATATTTTGACCTGATTGCTCGTATCCTCACATTAACCTGAAATAAATTTACTTACAAAAAAGAAAGAAAATTATTTCTGTTTGTTTTACCCTTTGTGTCTGAGTATAGAATTCTAAGCCGGAAACCATCCTTCAGAATTTCAAAAGTATTGCGTTGTATTATTCTCTAACTTCTATACTGCCATCTGGAGAATTGTAAGGCAACTCTTGATCTCTGATTCTTTTGTTTTTTCCTTTCTGGTAGTTTTTCATATTTTATTTTATCCCAATGCTACCACAATTTCATGGCAATTTACCAAATTGCTGACTCTTTTTTTGTGCTTCGTGTTGGGTCCTTGGTAGGACTTTTTAACCTGAAAATGTATGCTATTCATTTCTGGTTTTATTTTGTTTTCTTGAGACAGTGTCTCACTTTGTCACCCTGGGTAGAATGCTGTGGCATCACAGCTCACAGCAACCTCATACTCTTGGGCTCAAGCTCCCGAGTAGCTGTGACTAGAGGCACTGCCACAACACCTGGCTATTTTTAGAGACGGGGTGGGGGTGTGTGTCTCACTCTGGCTCAGGCTGGTCTCCAACCTGCGAGCTCAGACAATCCACCGCCTTGGCCTCCCAGAGTGCTGGTGCTATTCACTTCCTGAAAACATTATTTAGTTGTTTTGTTGATCATTTTCCCCTTCCCTTTTTTCCGATCAATATATTTGGAAGCTCTGGGGATATTTTGGCTGCAGGGGGGAGTGAGGAGCATAGCATTTTTCCTGAGCTCTAGCAGCTTTATTTTATTTATTTATTTATTTATTTATTTTCTGTAGAGACAGAGTCTTACTTTATCGCCCTCGGTAGAGTGCCGTGGCATCACACAGCTCACAGCAACCTCCAACTCCTGGGCTTAGGTGATTCTCTTGCCTCAGCCTGCCGAGTAGCTGGGACTACAGGCGCCTGCCACAATGCCCAGCTATTTTTCTGTTTTGCAGTTCTGCCCAGGCTGGGTTTAAACCCGCCACCTTTGGTATATGGGGCCAGAGCCCTACTCACTGAGCAACAGGTGCCGCCCGTCTAATAGCCTTATATTTTAGTCTATTTTCCATCTGTGGAAACATTTTATCTTACAATTTTTATTGATTACTTTTTCTTTTGACTAATTTCACCTAGCCACGTGAAATTTCTAAAAACTCCTTTTTTGTGTTTCCTCATTGTCCATATTTAGTATCATTAATATGTCAATAATATCAAAATGGCAATGATTAACTTCTTGTTTCCTCATTGTGATATCTATTAAAATCTTTCTTGAAATAGGAATGGTAGCATTGGGGGATGATTTCTTCTGCTTGCACAATCTCAGCTTCCTCCAGGTTGTTTTTGTTTATTTCCTATTTGTGTTAGTCTCTGTCTTATATATATCAACGGCTTTTCCCTCTTACCTGTTAAATTTCATTACTATTACTATTTTAACATCTTTTAACGAGAGAATCAAATTGGAAGCTGTGATCACAGGGGTAGAGCTTGTCGATTCTGAGAGCAGTGCTGTTGTGATCTCAGATTCCCAATCAGAACTCCAGCCTGGATGACGAAGGCCTGACTGTGATTTAACCCTGGGGCCTAAACTCTCTGAGAGTCAGAAATGGATCCGCAGGAAAGGCACAAAGTTAGACTGGGCAATATGTAGCTTTTAGAATTCTTATAAACTTAAAGCCTAATGCCCCATACAGGGTAAACAATTGCTAAGCTTCACCCCTACCGCATAAGAATAAGCTACTTACTTAGCAAAGAGAGAGATGAATAATGTGGTGTGGACTTTATTATTGGGTATGCTTGGGTCTGTTTCGCACCACATTCCCCAGAGCCAGAACCTTTCAGTTGGGTCCTACCCTCTTATCCCCATGTGCCTTCGTCCTTACAAGCCATGGAGCATACATATGTTGCATAATAAAGGACTGAATACTATTCCAACTGGAGAGTGAGCAAATGCATCCTTAGCTCTAATAGCAAATGTGGAAGATATTTAGCTTCTCACAAAACGCCTGAGCAGTGAGCCACAGTGTCTGTAAGATAAGAATGAGAAGCTGAAGCTGTTGGTTATAAACTTAACTCTGACCTGAACTTCTTTCACCCTCACTCTACGTCATTTATAATTTGATGGCGATGTTTTAATTACCTATGAAGCTGTGCTAATACTCCCTGTCCTGTCCATGCCTCGGAGGTGCGCAATGAGGAGTAATTAGATGCACACAAAGTTGCCGAATGGGCAGTGGAAATGGGAGTTTCAATTATTTTTTAACAACCTGTTCACTGATTCTCTGGCGTCGCGTAGTTTTCGGGCTTATGAGGTTCCTCATTGATGGCTTCAGGCAAGAAACCACAGAAAATGGATGGAGAGGATCCAGGATGCCCTGGTACATGGGCCATGTTCTCCCACCCCAGAGGATGATTACAACCTCGGAGTTTTACAGAGTTTTTAAACACAGGTGCAGGGCTTTCTGCTTATTTGAGGAAGGAAAGTACTCCATTTGGTTAAAAAAAAAAGAAAAAAGAAAAAAAAGGAAAAAAATGTGGTTCTCATTTGAGCGAGAGTGTGGGAGTTCTTGGCTTGACGTGGTCATGAGTCTCACTAAGGAAAACCCAGAAAATAATGATTAAGGTACAGCATAGCCCACTCAGTGCTGGAGAAAAGGTGTTAGTCATGTTAAGGCTTTGTCTATCAGCTTAGACAGGAGGAGATTTTGACTTGAAAGAATGCAAACTATTTTGAACACGCTACGCAAGATAAAAAGCACCATTTTTGAAAAAGAATTATGATTAGTTTATGTAGAAGACATATATAAACATACATTATTTTTCCTAGCAAGACTACATATAGTATTTGAAATGTGCATTTAGTTCCTTTTATAGAAATTTGAAATAGCTTTACGTAGCTCTGTGTATTTGTATTTGCTGCCCCAGTAAATTTGCCTGGTTATATAGAGGTATTATTTCAATTTTACAGATGGCAAAACAGAGGGATTGAGTAAGTTTTTGGTTTTATACTATATATCAGGAGTCATGGAACACAAAATATAATGCAAGCAACCTGATTCCCATTTGAATATTCCTGTGAATAAATAAAGCATAGAACTAACATTTTCTTTTGGAAACATCAACAGAGTATTTTTCCCTTTGTTAATAGTGAAATGTGTTAGTAGGCAAATTTGCATTCTTAGGAAACAAACCACCCAATTTTTAGATACTATAGGCTTTTCTTGACTTTGGATGCTCTTGTCCCGTCATGTACAACTCCAGGGTATTGGGCGCTGTCCTAATATCATGCCCATTGGATAGTAGAATGCGTCTAGGCTACATAATGTGTTAGCAAGTCCTCATTATGCGTATTTCTGATTTCTGGCAGAGGAAGTTTCTGCACTGCTAGTGAGCTTGGAGTCAGAAATTAACCACACAACCCTGGATCCAGACCTTTTCTCCTGTGCCGACTCTTCTATGTTTCACTGTCAGTCAAGGGGAAAACCACGACACAGTTTGTTTCCTAGCTCTCCACGTCTTAGGGTAAACACATCTCTTAACCCTGTTTTCAGCTCCTTCTCTCTCCACACACATGCTTTCTCCTTTAGTAAATAATTTGTTTTATTGGTTACAGTGAGACTACTCTATTTCAGGCTTTTCCACAGCCAAGCACAGCTGCTCATGTTGGCTATTGAGTCTATATGTTAGCTCAAAATTGTATAATAGTCTTTTCTAATAGTTGCCTTTGGCTTTTTCTCTCCCCACTCAGAAAAGGCACCCTGTGCCCCTGGCCTGGCAGGCCAGGAACTAGACATGGATTCTAATTAGATCAACTATTCCTCCCAAAAAGTCCAAGTAGCTGTCATGTGTTTGAACAGCTATCCATGGTTTTGGTTTATGGAGCTTCCTGCTGCTCTATGAAAAACAGTTTAAGAAACCAACACTGAATTTGCTGGTAGAATGAAAATGTTGCCTTTAGAACGTTTACGACCTCTAACCCCAAGGGAATTTCCTTGTTAATTTATTGTATGATAATTTAAGCTTATCTTCTCTCCAGTTCATCCCACATCCCCTGATGGTTTTCTCTCCTTCAATCTCATTCATTTATGTATAATCTTGAGCTGCATGTTCCAATTGTACAACAAGCATAAACTTTCTCCCAAGGAAGACAGCTTGGACAGCACCTAGTAAACTTCACCTCTGGGAGCTTTGTGGAAGCTACAAGTTGCTTCATGTTGTAGCTGAAAAGCTCAAACTGTCTGGAGTTAGTGCTCTGCATCAGAATCTCTGGATATACGAGTGATCCAGAAACTTACACATCTGGATCACCAAGAACATTAGCAATGTTTCTGTCTAGTGCTTTGGTAGCTTCTGTGCAATAGTGGGAAATGGAACCAAATAGTTACTCTCTTACTAAGCTGGCCAAAAGTAGAAGGTGCACAATCTAAGCATGGTGAGGAGGATCTGCTCATCAGAAAAAAACAAGAAAGTTCTTATCTCCCCTCTACAGTCTGTTAAAATGGATCTCAATGAGCAAAGCATACACAGCCTTTCCAGACAGATTCTTGCATCCAAATCAACCAGCTGGAAGGGGTGGAATACAGTTTTTCAAGCAAGTTTGGGAACCTGGCAGGAAGTTAGCAAGGTTTTAGCCTCAAAGCCTAAGAGGGTCCTTATCTAATAAAAGCAATCAGTGTAACCTGATTCTGTGTACCCTCAATGAATGCCCAACAATAAACAAAAGCGAGGAAAAAAGAAGAGAAATACAAAAAAAGGCCCCAAATCTCTGCACTGCTCTTCTCTTCCTTTTACCTCCCTCTCCAGTAGCTGCATCCAAGCAGCTTTGTGGAACTTTCCTTTGCTATTCTCACTGCCACCTCCCACATGCAGGTTTGTTTTCTCTCCTTTCTAGATCACTGAAACATTACCTACACATTCTCCACGTCTAGTCTCATTTCTTTTGGCGAATCTCACTAGGAGGTGGTTAGATTCCTCTTTCCAAGATATTCCATTGATTACATCACTATACTGCCAAAAAATATCTCACAATTTTCCACTGGTGGTCACAGAGGGTAAACCAGGTGTGTGTGTGTGTGTGTGTGTGAGACAGAGAGAGAGAGAGAGAGAGAGAGAGATATGAAGGTAGGTGGAAGGTTAAAGAAATTGCCCTGAAGAACCTGTTGAGAAGTGTAAAATGTGTTTAGGTCTCATATTTTATTCAATTCATGCTAACTAGCATAATGTTTAAATTCCCAAGTCTTTGGGCAAAATGGAGGCTTCCAAAAATAGTGCCATGTTTACCCTGTAGCTGCGCAGACTGTTCAGATTTAGACCTTAAAAGCAAAACTCTCTCGCTTGACACTCAAAACTCTATGCAAGTTGGTCAAGGTAATTTCCAGTCCATCCAATTGTTTTACTTACAATCCCCTGTTATACAAACTTCCCCTCCTATCTCTCTGCTTGTTTCATTTTTTTCTGTTCTTAAGGTCCCCTACTACTATCCATTTAGTAGTGTTTGTTTTCCTAAGAGTATTAACCACACCTAACCCAACACTCTTAAATGGACCAGAATCCAGGAGTTCTTGAGACTTCACACAGATTCTCAGCCATGTGAATGCACCTAAATTCTCAAAGATTAATGGGGGACTCAATAATGAAAATATACCCGGGTCCCCATTTTTATTCCCATGAACAAGTCTTGACATTGCTCTCCCATGTGTTGCCACAGCATTTCTAAAGTTCTAGTGCCCTTTTAACTTTTCTTTGTCTCCTTTAGTGAGCATGAAGCGACCAGCTCAATGTTTGGTATACAGTAGGTGCTGTATTTTAAGAGCTGCGGAATGTTTTAAAATTGGGATATGCCCAAGATCCACCTGCTTAGGGAGTTGTGAAATAAGAAATTCTATTCACAAGATAATTTAACAGTGAATGTTTAGGGGCCCACATACATATGTTAGGTAGCTAACTGTAAGTATGACAAATGTGTTGGGCTTCTAAAAGTAGAAATAACTAAAGAGTTCTTGTAAGAATTTTAGGAAAATAAACCATTTTCCCTAAATATGTGTTTAGTTAAAAAAACCCTCATCTTGACCTTTCTAATCTATTATACTCCTTTCCAAAATATAATTTGCTTTGATTTTAATAAGTTTTTCCATAAGTAAAATAATTAAGACCTGTGCCTTTTCAATTTCAAAAAAATTTGAATTAAGCATTTTATGAGGCCATGTGGATACAGTTTGAATTTACTAAAGGAGGAAATTGAACATTAAGCACAGCACCTCGTTCTTGCTCCACGTCCCTTCCAAGGGCTCACATACGGAGAATACCTGTGATCGAGCGCCAGCTTTTCTCACCGCTTTGCACAGCCAGCTGACTTTTAGGGCTCCTATTAACTTGAAAGAGAGTTCCAGGTGCATTGATGTTCTGCTGAAGAAATGGAAATTTGGGAGCTCTATTATTAGCGGAGGCCATTTTCAACTCACATGAGTTAAGAGATGGAGAGAAGTCATTAGAATTTATTGTTTCTTCTGTTTTATAATTATTGGTTTTAAGATTGACGTAAAACTGAACATACGCAGAAATAAGTAGACATAGATGTATGGTCTATTTCTTTTAGTGTGGTAGGACAAGAGGGCCCCTCATTTCTTCACCCACACAGGCTTCAACAGGACTTTTAAAGCAAATGTTAACATAGGTGTAAATCTTGAGCTATTGGACTCCCAGGTGACAGGAATCCTTTGGCATTAAGGATGAGAAAACTATGCTGACAAGTAAAATGGAGAATTTATTGTAGTGATGTAGGGAGAGTTCGTAGCACTGGAGGACAGAACGTAGAACCACGTGAAGTTGGCATCTCTATTTTCTAAATGTGCATTGGGCTACTTTTTCTTTCTCCATCTGGGGACTATTTTTTTCTTTTTTTCTGATACATTCATATACAATGGTGAATGTATCAGAAAAAAAGAAAAAAATAGTCCCCAGATGGAGAAAGAAGATACAACTTGATTTGTCTAGTTCAAAGGTCAAATGGAGTATTCAAACCTCATCAAACAAGGAGGGAACAGGGCCATGGGATACAGGAATGGCTGTAGGAGTTTTTTCTTCCTTTCCTTTTTCATTTAAAACCTGTGAATGCCTTTTCTCTAAGGCAACCCCTTCTGTCAAGACATTTGCTCATTGCCTAAATGAGGGACGATGCGAGCTTGTACTGAGGTCCACCAGGTACTCACAAGGTGCCCTTCTTCCTCCCTCAGGCCTTTCTTTTTCTATTCTCTTTTATATCTTCCAGGATCCTTGTATGCTGTTACCTTCTCATTTCCAGATTGTTATTCCAATTTCTTTTCTCAGCTCTGCTACCTTGTTTTCTTCTTTTCCTTGTCAAAGGAAATCATGTTTGACTAGATCAGTGATTCTCAAACTTGAGCTTGCATCAGAACCACCGGAAGGACCTAGTGAACAGATTTCTGGGACTCACCTCCAGAGTTTTTAATTAGGTAAGTGGTAGGTCTAGAGTACGATCTGAGAATTTCCATTTCTAACAAACTCCCAGGTGTGATGAACTGATGTGTCCTCATCTGACCCCTCCTCCAAGTTAATATGCTGAAATCCTGACAAGTAATATGACCATATTTGGAGACAGGGGCTTTAAAGAGGTAATTAAAGATTTAATTAAAGGTTAAATGAGGTCAAGGTGGGGTCCAATAGGACCATATTACAGTAAGAGAAGATGAGGACGTAGACACACAGAGAGGGAGGAGCACATGAGCTCATAGAGAAAAGATGGCATCTATCAGTGAAGGAGAGAGGACTCAGGAGAAATCAACTCTGCTGGCACCTTAAGTTTGAATTTTTCAGGCTTCAGAACTGTGGGAAATACACTGCTGTTATTTAAGCCACCTAACTGGTGGTATTTTGTGGTGGAAGCCCCAGCAGACTAATATGCCAGGTGATACTGATGCTGCAAGTCTGGGAACAGCACTTTTAAGACCACTGGATTGGAGAGTAGAAAGTTATTGCAATTTAGTCTCATCATCAAACCATCAAAGTTTCTCCCCATTTTTGCTGTAATTCTTGGGCTCATCATCAACAACTATGAGTTGGGAGGCAACTGTATGGAGATGCAGTCAGTAAATCTACCAGAAGTAAACCATGCTTCTGGTTGTCAAAGAGTCTAACTAGAAAAGTAGGACAGTGGATGTCTTTAAATGGCGGTGCTCTTCCTTTCATTGTATCGGGTAGCATGCTGCTGCAAGAATAATATTTATCATATTCACAGAGCTATCATCAGGCTTTAAATAGGTGACATGTAGGCAAATTTTAAATTGCTATAAAGTATATATAATATTAGCTATTAGAACTTGGGGCATCTGGTTCTTAGTGTGTGGGCCCCATGAAGCTTCCACCTCATGGACTTATGGACAGTTCATCTTCCTACCTGCCTGGATGTTCAACCAGAAGGGAATATCTAACAACCCATTAGCATTTTCCAGAGTTCCCACAACCCTGGACTCCTATTATGTCTATCCCTCCATCCTTATTTTTATTTGCCTGTCAAAGATTCTTTGAGTTGCCAAATTCCTCTGACATATGCTTACTCTTGCCTAGACTGTTACTCTCTTTTCTTCTTTGTGTCCTGACAACATGGCAGCAAGAATTATCACGGTTTTTCACTCTATAATCCCTTTCAATAGGTTTCCTTTACTAGGTATATACCCAAAAGACCAAAAATCACTTTGTGACAAGGATATTTGCAGAAGATTGTTAATTGCAGCTCAATTCATAATTTCCAAGTTATGGAATAAGCCCATTGATCCATGAATGGATTATTAAATTGTGGTATATGTATACAATGGAATATTATGTAGCCTTAAAAAAGATGGAGACTTTACCTTTTTTATGTTTACATGGATAGAGCTGGAACATATTCTTCTTAGTAAAGTATCTCAAGAATCGAAGAAAAAGTACCCAATGTACTCAGTACTTTTATGAAATCAATTTATAATTACTCACACTTTCTTATGAAAGATAGATCACAACTCTAGCCCAGGATGAAGGAGAGAAATGTAGGGGGAAGGAAAGGGAGAGAGGAGGTTTGATAGAGGGAGTGTAAATGGGGGGACCACACCTACAGAGCATATTGCAAGGGTACAAGTAAAATCTATCAAGAATAGAACATTAATGTCTTAACACAATAATTAAGTAAATGAGGTGAAAGCTATGTTGATTAGTTTGATGTAAGCACTCCAAATTGTATAAAAAACAACACATTGTACCCTACAAATGCATAAATGTCTTCATTATCTATAATATATGATAGTATATGACTTACTAAAAGGGGAAATAAATAGGTTTCCTTTGCTCTTAAGCCTACAAGGTCTGGCATTATTTGGGTCTTGCCTATTTCTCCAAACTCAATTCTTTTTTTTTTTTTCAATTTGAAAATGCATTTAATTAAAACCAAACATGTATGCAATTAAGGTAAGACATGAAAAGTGCCAAACTCAATTCTATACCACCCTTCTCCTCACTCCTTTTCCATGAAAATGTCCCTTCTGTTGCTGAAATTCATGCAGTGCTTTTTCTAACTCAGCGGTTCCCTTGCCTGGAAAATTCTTTCTCCAGCTTTGGTTGTAGTTGACTCATTCTCTACCTTTGGGACTCAGCTCAGCTGTCACCTCCTCAGACGTTCCTCTATGGTATCACTGTGTTCATTTCCTTTGTAGTCTCATATAATCTTTTTTTATTTGTTTTCTCTGTATACTTATTTACTTTCCAGCTCCCCTGCTAGACAACGAGCTCCCATGTGAGCAGCTATCCATTTAGCAAGCTCTGTCACTGGCACATGGCAGCCACTCTGTCTGTGTCTGCAGAATAAATGAAAAGATAGTATTGCTCTTAGAAAGTGACATCTAGATAGCCATCAGATGATCTCTGTACTTCTGTTGTATTTTTTCCTTCTTTAGACAAGCTATCCCAGTATGGTTGGATTCTTTTATTTTTTTCCCCTTTCTTACTATTACTTTTTGTATAAAGACCCTCCCTCGTAAACTTACTTTCTCTCTTAAGTAATATATCGAGTGTAGCCCCTCCAACATTTTTGGGGTGTGTGTGTTTGTTAAGGACTATGTTAATAACTCCTTGACCTTGGGCTGGCCATATAACTTCCATAAGCCTTATTTGCTTTCTTCACAAAGGGTGAAGACTGATGAAATATAGTGAGGTTTGAATGACAGGAGTAAAGTCCTTGAAATAATCTTGCCAAACATAGAATAGGGGATACGTGGATATTAGCTCTCTCTCCTAGCGTTATATGCCCAGAACTGACTTTTCTAATCCTGTTCAGGTGTGGGGTTCCACACTCATCGCACACATCCCTGCTACTGCATTAAGTCATGTTCTCCCTCCCAGAGCAGCAATCAGCTTCTTCCTCTGTCTGTTTCTAAATTCAACCCATCCCTGAACACCCAACTTAAAATTCTATCTCCAGTCAGAAGCCTAGCCTGAGTATTCAGTGGTCAGCCCCCTACATGAAGAACAGCCACCGATTTGGATGAGGCAAGCAGAAAAAGCGTCGAGCTGCCGAATTTTTGCTTTGTGCTAGGCTCAAAATGTGAGAAGGTACTTCCAGGGTGGGATAAATTTAGTCTTCAAAAATTAACATACAAGTTAATAAATTGTATTTACAGAATTAACCCTGGAAATTGAGCCAAATTGTATGTTGAGTGTGCTGGCTGCCACAATTTTGTATCCTAGATGAGTAGACTGGAGGGGTTCTACAGATTCAGAGCCCGAGAAGCAATTCCTTCTGAATTTGCTTCTCCTTATATGTCTCTATTAACATTCATTATGTTATAGAGCTGAGCAGGTTGACCTTTTGGATAAAAGTGAAATAATGTATGTGATAATGCATAGAAGGCTACTGATACATGTTGGTTACTCAATACCTGTTTGTTGGATTGGTTCTGCCAAATATGAGTCTTGCCTTTGAAAAATTAAACTACCAGTGAAAGAAAAGGGTCAGTGAATGGGTGAATGGGTAAGCCCATCATTTCTGTGTTCATTTATTTTTTAAAAAATCTATATTATTCAAACATTGAACAACAAGTGTGTGTGTGTGTGTGTGTGTGTGTGTGTATGTGTGTGTGAATGACTGCTTATAAGTGGCAGGGTCTGTGCTAAGTGCTTAGTTCCTACCCTTAGCTAAAGATGGGCATGCAGGGTTACAGTTGTATTCTAATTCCTCTGGAGGCCACACCAGAGATCTTTATCCAGAATTTTAAACCATTTTTGCCTCTTGTTCCACTATAAGAATGGTAGCAATGTGGAAGTTACTTGTATCTTACTATTTAATTTCATTGCCAAGGTCTTATTTTTCATACATGTCTGCTCCCGAGGGTACATGGTATCCTATGCACAGAGTTCGTCACTTGCTACAGGTATTGGAGTGCTGGGAGCTTGCCAAAAAGTCGTACCAAAAAATTCAAGAACTTTAACCTCCAGCACAAATAGGTCAATAGCCAATCTCTAAGAAGCACAAGGGAGCCACATCCTAGAAAAACACGTGAAAGGATAATGACATCTTCTACTTCACACCAACAAGGGAGAAGGGCCAGGTAGTTTACCTTGCTGAAGAAAACATACCTCCAACATCTGTATTTCTGTGGATTGAAAAAATACCTACAAATTTCTCCCATTCTAGAATCTTTTCCCCTTTGCAAAGTGTCTTTGCTTCTCCTTTTATCCAGTGATGGGGTTTATTGCCCCACCTCTTGAATCTAGGCTGGCCTCGTGATGGCTTTGGCAGATAGAATACAGCAGAAATAACATGGCATAACTTTCAAGTCTAGACCTCAGATTTAGAAAGAACTTAGCCTTTTGATCTCTTAGAGTGCTGCTCTGAGTCTATCACGTAAGGAAGCCGGGCCAGTCTATTGGATTTTGAGGCCATGTGGATGGAGACCAAAATTCCACACCCAATGGCTGGGGCCAATCACCAGGCACCCTGAACCTCCCTGAGGAGCCACTTCTCACATATGTAGCCACATGAGTGAGCACTGGCAAAGCCAGCAGAAGGTCTGCCCAGCAAACCCACAGAAGAGTGAGAACAAAAAAGTGGTTATTATTGTAAGCCACTAAGTTTCAGGGGTTTGGTACAAAGCAGTAGTTAACTGCTACTGATATCCTCACTCTGAAATCAATCTGGCCTGGCACAAAACCCCACAATTTTAGGACCATAGTTGGCAATTACCGCTTTGGTAAAACAAAACAAAACAAAAAGCAATGGCCAAGAATCAAAGCTGGATGGTGTGTACATGTGTGTATGTGTACACAAATGCACCACACACACACAGACACACACACACACACACACACACACACAGACATACATTTAGCGGTGGGTGACTGTACTGAAATTCACAGAATGTAAGACATGATGGGTTTAGGAAGCCCAGATGAATTTTTGTGGGGTGACGTTTGTTGTGACCTAATCTTTCTCCCTGTGGTCACTCCAGGGTTGACAGTAAAAAATAACATCCACATCGAGTTAAATATCTCTTTGATGGGGGTGTCCCACATTCTAAACAAGTTCCATACTTGCCAAGAGTCTAGGCCCATTTATTAAACAGAGTGCAGCAGGGCGGATAAAGACTTGTAAAACACGTTCCAGGGCAGCATTCGCTTTGTGTAAAAGGTGAAGTCCATTTATCCTCCTTATTTAGCTGCATGAGAAGGAATCATTTGCTTAATGGATAATTTTAATTTGATTTCCAATAAGTGGATTAAGTAATTGAAAAACTTCAAGAAACAGCAGAATATTTGTTGAAGCACTTGGAAAAGAAATCAGAGCCAGGTCTGTCAACAACTTAAGATGGAAAATTCCTATTAGTCAACCTATCAATAAAACTCCATTATTAAGCAACATTCTAATGGCTTGGCTGCAGTGCTGACATGGTGCAGGCATTTGCAATGTTACACCAAGGTTGCAGGCTACCCTGATAGGTCTCCTGCTGTTAGTCCACTTTGTTAAATAGAAGTTGATTTTATATTTAGCTGTGCATGGAGTGTTCAGATGAAACAAATCACTTCTATAGGCTCAACAAGATGAATAGTTGCTGTTGAAAGCTAGCAAGGAGCTGGATGCAAGATTAATATGCAGTCCCAAGTTCCACTTCCCACAATTTTTATTGATCGTGTGAAAAAGTACTAAAATTCATGATTTCTTAGGTGAGTTAGATTGAAACTCTTGCATAGCTAGAGTAGATGTAATTTCTCTATAAAGTACCATTTGTCTACAAATAGAGCTTTTCATTTGGGACCACGTGCAGTGAATTGTAGGATGGGTGCAAAGCCTTTGTGATGGCACTCTTTGCCACAAATACACTCTGGTTCCCCGATTAGCTTCTTTGCTCTCTTTGGTCTTTTCCCAATTGCCTCCTTGGGAGAATTTTATAAATATCCCCTCCTGTTGTAGTCCAAATGCCAGGACTTATTTGATGTTTGTTTTTCCATTCCCACAAACCACAAAAGATTGAATGTTGATGTATCTTACCATCAAGAGTTTTCTACTAACATCTGAATGGCATTCCCACTAATTTGACGCAGCATTCCACTGTCTTTTAGTAGGTTGCAGGAAGAGAGATAGGCTATTAAAGCCTGCCCTTAATTATTTTACTTTTATAGTTTGGAACCTGGAATTTAGTAGAATGAGAGAGGGTTTGGATCAGGTTTAGTTCAGAGTATGTATTCAAGTTCTATTACTATTTGCTAATTTTAGGGAAAATATATACACATTTCAAATAGTACAGTTAGGTGGTTTACTTTCTATTGAACTCCATTGTTTTAAAACATTCTTGAATTGGGCGGGATGAGGTGGCTCACACCTGTAATCCTGGCACTGTGAGAGGCCGAGGTGGGGTGGACTGCCTGAGCTCAGGAGGTTGAGACCAGCCTGAAAAAGAGCTAAGCCCTGTCTTTAAGATATAGACGGGTGTTGTGGCAGGTGCTTGTAGTACTAGCTACTCAGGAGGCTGAGGCAAGATGATTACTTGTGCCCAAGAGACTAAGGTTGCTGTGAGCTATAAGACTAGGGCACTCTACCGAGAGCAAAAAAGTGAGACTGTGTCTCAAAAATAAACAAATAATAACTTCTTGAATTAAGTTAGAATATTGACATGTTAATTTGGTGAGGTTCATGGTTAACTTCTAGTGTAGAATCTGTATTCTTTTCCATGAGTTGGTCACAATGGCAAGACATAATCAAGGAGGATATTGGGGGATTGATCTTCCCTTCTCATCATTCATTTTACTAAGTATGACATTAGATATTGATTGAAGCTTTGCTGCATCCATAAAGGCTCAAATTTATTAGCATATATTGAGTTTCTTTTCTTTTTTTTTTTTTTTTTTTGCAGTTTTTGGCTGGGGCTGGGTTTGAACCCACCACCTCTGGTACATGGTCCTTGAGCCACAGGGACCATATATTGAGTTTCTTGATTCTTTTGGTGGTTCAAATTTTGCTACAAATTTGGAATATAATTTGCCTAAAATGTCTATTCACACACAGCAGAAAACTTCAAACTGATACCACGGCTTTGGCTCAAGGTCCAGCTAAAGTATGTAAGTTTTGAAGTGTAAATTTTGACTATGTAACAATTTTATTGTAAGATTTCATTTTCAAAAAGTACTGAGATACAGGGACTCTAGCTACTGCACACCCTGTGCTTTAGAGTACCACTAATGTTTTACCTCATAACTCATAGTATTTTTAAATCTTGTCATTATATAGTGCATGTACATTTTCTCAGAGGATTACATACTCATGTACATTTCAAAGTAAGTGATCATAAGTTCTGATAATGTGATAATACACTTTGAAATAGGAGAAGCGACTATTCTAAGAATCGGCAAATGGTACTTTAGTATCAAATCTCTCCTATGCTCTCAGAAGGCATTTAAGGCTTCCTAAAATGTGACTCAGAGAAGATCTAGGTGGGAAAAACTATTTGCACTCCAGAGAGAAACAGACGATTCAAGGGCTGACTCCACCCTGCAGAGTGCATCGTCTCTCCAGAAGTCCCGGCACGTCAGTGCCAACTCATGGTCCTGAGTTCCAAAGAAGACACATGGCTGAGCCCCGCTAGAGGCTGATCTCCTGAATAAATGGAGAGATGATGGGATGGTGCACACTGAGTCTCCCCCGAAGACCGAGCATTGCCTTCCACCCGGGAACAGTGCCCATGTATGTGCAGAACAGAGATGTTTCTGATACCATCTCTCATTCCAATACCTGTTTTCCCTTAGAGTTTTCTGATAGTCATATGACAACTTGCAGCATACACCTCACATTTTAGCATTCTGATTTCTGAAATTATAAAAGTCAATTGCCTGACACATCTATGTTACATGCCTAAATATTTACTTTATTTGGTTGGGTTAATGGCCCCATAGTTTCTCATTAGTGAGTCTTATTATTTTAAAAAAATCATAAAATAGTATTTTTTGTGATAATTTCTGGTACTGGATGGTGAACATACTACAATATCCTCTTTGAAATAAGATATTATATGAGGACAAAATTATAGTTCGCAAAAATGTCACTGAAAACACGACTTCTTTACCCGCTACGTTGAATTCCACTTCAGGATTAGATTGTATTTGAGGGGATTTCTATTTGTCCATGTGCAGATTTGAAAATAATTGGATGGGGTACAAGTCATTTAAAAGATTGTCTTATTTCCCATCTTGTCTCCATTGTATATTACTGCCTAATTCTAAACGATTGCTTAAACGGGCCATTGTTTTTATATGGCTGAAAGATAAATCTTGTTAGTTTGGGAATACATTTATGGAAATGAAAAGGAACTTGAATACACATCAGAGGTATACTTTCATGCAGATATAAAACACAAATATAAAATGGACAGGTTAAGTCTGCCCTGGGAGGGATTGTAATTGTCCAAAAACACACTTATGCACAAATATCGCATTGAATGGTGTTTATTGGCAGCATCAAGTTGGTGTTCTTATTAATAACATGGAACTTTATCCTTCCACTAAACTAAAATTACAGCTTTTCGTTGTCTATATATTCATAAGCTCATATTACTTGCATGGCACAGTAGATAAAACTTAGATTAGCCACATGTTAGTTAAAGAGAACATGCCTGATTAATTGTGGACCTTTCATTAAATTGTGGACATTTAGGCCAATAGAAAAACTCTTGATATATGTTTTAAGCTATATCCCATGAAAGGAGACTCTCCTACAAATGAAATAGCTTTATATCACTTGCAACACTGAAGTTATAAAAACCACGGCAGAAAGTGAAAAACAGAAGTATCTGCTTATAAACACAATGATGCTACCTTATAATTAGCACGAGGGTGGCTGATGGGCAGAGGTGCCCTACTCTGCCTGACTCTGCGTTGGAGGACTGCGGTGCTAAGAGCGCTGCTCTGTACCCCAGGTGGAATTCCCTTGTGGCCTGAAACATGCACACACAGAGCAAGCTGGAGCCCTTCTGCTACATAACAGTTAGCAGCCATTAACAAAACAGTGGCTTTATTTTAGAAGTTCGTTCTAATTAAACATTAGTCACATGGTCTCCTTTGACCCCTGCCTTCTGTGTTAAAAATCACCATCCTAAAAAGCTTACTTTTGCATTCAGTAATTGCAAAAAGTTCCCAGAGAAACGCAACAACGTTGTATGGGACGGCTGGTTTTTTAAAGTGGAAAATGCACAAACGATATGTGTGTGTACATGTGCACAGATCTATACATTTATAAACGGGATTGTATTTCACAAAATCATTGCAGCCATATTCCAAAAAGCATGAGGGAAATGAGAGAACGTGGGTGATGCTGGGGAAACGAAGCTGGAGAAGGGGAAACAATAGGTGCACATTTCCACCAGTTTCCTGAGGCGCCCATAGCAGCTGCTTAATGATACATGTATCATTATATCCTGGAGTAGTTTCAGGGCACAAACAGACTTGATTACACTACAGACAATTGTTTCACAATAATTCTGGCCCATTTTTCATTAGCTGTCTCCCCTCACAGCAAAACAAGGGGTAATTTTTTTAAGGAACACAACACAACAAAACGAAACACCCTTATACCACAGTAAGGTTGTCCGGCAGTTAAAGATTTTTAATAATTCATCATGCGAATCATTTTAGGCTAAATGCTAAATTTCTCAACTATGACAACAAAAGATGAGTGAAAATAAAAAAAACAACCACAGAGCTTAACTTGATTTGATAAAAACAACAGGGTAAATAAAAGAAATCACATGTCCCCTGTTCCTGACTGCACTATACATTTTTTTTTTATTACCTTGCTTTGTCTGACAGGGTTTGTCACGAGTAGGGGGAATAGAAGGGGTTCATTTTGGGCAAATTGATTAAAGATGCATGTAAAACTCTCCTGGTTATCATTTCTGCATTTTCACTCATCAGGCGTCTGACATCACATCAAAGCCCCCTTTTGAGTTTTCTTTCTAAGGATGATGGAGAATTTCAGTCCATAGGCACGTCTTTCAAAGAGTAGCATTAGCACATTCGGGCTTTGTCTTTCCTTGAGCTGGTAGTGATGATAATAACCAACAATTTATAAGGAGCAGTGTCTCAAGCCGCTGTTTGAAGTATTTGACATGAACTAGCTTTTATAATCATCACGGCCAGCCTATAAGGAAGGAACCACTATTATTCCCATATAAAACAGTCAAAGGATCACAATCCCTCTAGTACATAGCTCCCTTGGTGGCCCTCCTCAGACACATTTCAAATGTATAAAATACAATAAAATACATGGGATCACAGAGGAAATCAACTATATTGAAATAGTTAAAATATTTTAACATTATTATATAGTTGTATGTATACTTTTACATTACTGTGTTGACTAACAATCAATGTCTACAAGGGAACTCTCATAACAAGTGTCATCTCAAAGCAGTGATAAGGGTAAGTAATATTTTAAAACAACTTCAACAACACTAATGGGATAGGCTCCTAATGATGTCTGCTGGTGACCAACTCATGGCATTGTTAATACTACTGTGACGTGTTGTCTACCTTCAAAACTGAGGGTAATCCTAACTCAGTTAAAGATTAGTGAAAATAAAAAGATATTCTTTTTTTTTCTTTTTTGATCCATTCAAGTTCATGGACCCTGGATACCTCAATTTCCTGCCCCACACTGTAACTGTAAGCTTAACTCTTCTTTTCTGATATGAAGAGAAAATTATAAACATATTTATTGAAATGACTTAGCCAAAAGTGACAAGTAAATAAGTTTAGAGAATTTGGGGACTATTCTCATAAAAACATAGCAACTAGTGTAAGTAGCTTCTTCTAAGGATGCCTTTGGATTTTAATCTAAAGTGTGATATGCCATACATTCCTATATACTTCATGATTTGGCATTAAAAAACTGTGCTGGTGGAACAGGAAAGTTTGTATGCCAAAGGTCAAAGGGCTAAGGTTGACTGGAAGGGTTTCCATCTGGAATGTGGCTGCTTTTTCTTTAAGAGGTGGCTCTTGACTGTTCTCTCTAAGCTGCTAATCAAAGATGCCCATCTGATCTCTCTGGTTTCGCTCATGTGTCTGCTCACTCTTTACAAGGGTCTCACATCCTCAAAGCCTTCCCTGGCAATCTCATTCTTCCTTCGTGTTCTCCTTCTCCACATCATGTTGTGTGCCCATTGATGTCAGCTCGTGCTGTTTACTGAATGACATCAAATGTTTGAAAGTGCCGATCACATTGCATATTTCTTATGCATATTTAGCACAGAAAGCACATAGAAATGTCTGGATAAATTCGACCTTGCCCTTTACAACCTTGATATATGAAGTTGGGTTATGCATATGTGTGTGTGCACATGGTATGTACAATGAATCATTTGTTTGATTTGTGGCATAATCCTGAAGCACAATGCTAATCCAATACCCAAATAGTTAATTAAGATACAAATGTGGTTTCTCTACACAACTGGTAATGGTCACGCACCAGGCCTAGTTACGAGGATGAGACACACACTCTTTGCCCTTAAGAGCACTGTCTACAGAGATATCAGACATGAAAACAGACTTTTACAGCACACGTTAGTGGCTGTTAATGCAGAAAGAGAGATGCATTTGGAAGCGACAGGGCCGTGAAGGGTGTGTTTGTGTGTATGTTTGTATAATGTACAATTATGAATATATAATTTTTTTGAGACACAGTCTCAATCTGTTTCCCTAGCTCATAGCAACCTCAAACTCCTGGGCTCAAGCAATTCTCCTGCAGTGGCCTCCTGAGTAGCTGGGACTATAGGTACAACTGGTAATTTTTCTATTTTTAGTACAGATGGGGTCTTGTTCTCCCAGCCTCAAGCAATCCTCCCAACTTGGCCTCCCAAGAGTGCTAGGATTATCTAATTTTCTTAGATGAAGTTGCCTCTCCTTGGAGAAAAAGAAAGGCCCAACCAACACTTAGCTGGGAAGTAGTAAATTTGTGTGGCTGTGAAAAAAAAAAAACCAAAAAATACCCAGTGGATGGTGAGGTAACTGGAAGAGGTTGGAAGGAAAGCATCAACTGAAGTAACCACTGGCCACACTGCGAGTGCCTTTGGGTCATGTAAAAGTGCTTAGACTTTCTTTTACAAAAAAACAGAGACTCCATCGAGATATTAAACAGGAGGGTGAAACATCATATTTGCTTTATGAAAACACATCAGTGACTCTACAATCAAGATTTAGAAAAGTCATATTCAATGGAAGGAGGGTAAACGATTGGACCATTCCTATGGTTCCATATTGCAAGAGTACCTGTCAAATCTATTAAGTATAGAGTATAAATGTCTTAACACAATAATTAAATAAATGAGGTGAAGGCTATATTCACTAATTTGATGTAAGCCTTCCTAAGTGTATATAAAATCAGCACATTGTACCCCATTAAGGCATCAATGTATACATGATCTATGTGTTTCTGACTTAATTAAAAAAAAAAACAATAAAAGAAGTCTGTCTTAGGCATATTCTCCTCAGTTTTTAGTCTGATTTGACCTACTTTTCTTTGCTTAACACCATCCTTTTCCTTTTTCTCCATTCGTGAGGCCAGCAGCAAACTGCGTGCTACATCAGAGGCAAAGTTATTATCTTGACACAGAAAAGCAATTTTACATTGTCCTTGCTATTTATCCCACTGCTTGGGTACCCTATGAATTACGGCCCACGACTAGGTCAGCAGCCATCAGCTGAACACCAGCCTCTGTCTATGTTGTGCAGCCCGATACTGTCTGAGAAGGTTTAGGGTTTAGCTAATGGAATTTTGGAGAAGGGAAGTTTCCCTGTGAATGGAATACGGAGGAACTTGGGAGACCTGAGTTGACTTTAACATTCCTAAATGAAGTCCTGGAATTAATTCTTCACACACAAAAAATAACTAAGTGGTAAATCTTTGTTCCGAGGAATTGAACAAGAAAAGTATCCCGGGAAGCCAGGAAAAGCCAATTTGTAATAAAAAGGGGGGAACTAAGCCAGAGGATTTGGAATGTCAGAGATGGTGTGATAAGAGAAACATATTTCCTGACTTTCTTCATTAATTTAGGACATCTTTGCCTGCATGCTTCAGATGCTAAGAGTCTGATTTCTTTCAAAACAAAACGAAAAATGTATGTAACTATTCCAAGTAAACCAAATGATTGTTCAGAATCCTTATCTGGATACATTAGGGATAGTAGAAGAAGAACATTAGCATGAATTTGCCCTCAATTTACGTTAAAATATTTGTAAATACCAGCTGTCCTTTTCACTTGGACTCTTAAAATACACCAGAGAGGAGCAAAGGAATGAGGAGGCGCAGGGAACTGGCCTGTCCAGTGCTGCAGCCCCAGGTGAGAAGGTCCTGGCAGCCATACTCCTCTGTGGGCTTCCTCTTCCTCCTGAGATGCTCTGAGCTGCATCTCAGATCTCACAAGGCAGGTCCAGAAGCCAAAAGACCCAAGGAGGAGGACATTCTGGAGTTCTGAATTTACTTCCATGGAATAAATTTAGAAACCCTAATTTATAGGAATCCTGAGAACACCAACAAGTAGGGAATGAACAGAGATAGAGCGAGGCATTAAAAATGCCAATCTTTCCAAGTCCCTATCAGCAAGGCTCAGAGTCAGAACCAAAGTCCTTGACTAAGACACAGGTGGGGGCAGTTACTACAGGTTGCCACATGGTTTTCAGCTTGAGATTATGCATGTTCAATCTCTAAAGCGGCGGTAGGTGGAGCTGGAAATAAACATTACAAAAATACACAGCAACTGAAATCTCTGGAAGGCACATGACGCAGGTTGATTTCAGGTTATTCTTCAGCCAATCCCCCCCACATCGGCTCCCATTTCTCTCGTTTGATGAATCAATAAACTATCTTCAACAGACCCTCTTCAGGGTCTCCCTCCTAACATCCTCTTTCAACATCAAAGATGATCCCTGGCTTTTCTGAGCTCTTCCCAAGAAAAGTGACACAGAAGACAGCTGCCATCGTTGTCTCCCTTGTAATTTAAGCTGAGCCCCCAGAGCACTAACAATAGGGAGATAAAAGGGCTATCTCTTAGAGTCCAGTTGACGTTACACACACACACCCACACGCAGGCAGACTCGTGCATATACACACACTTGTAGCTTGGCCATATTTAGCAAATGAAAATAAAGAAAACTCAGACTTAAATTTCTGATAAACAGGAAACCATTTTTTAGTTTACACTCTTGTTTTCCCCCAGATATTGCATGGGATTTTGCATATACACATAGCTGTCTCTGCGTTGGCTGAGGAAGGTGGTGAACTAGGACACAGAAGGGGATTTTGGCATTGGTGTGGAGCAGTAAAGAATATTAGATTGTCTCTTTACCCAGTCCTGCAGCCTTCTGACCTTTGGCACATTATTCAACCTATTTGAACCACAGTTTCTTCATCTGTCAAATGGGGCTATTTATAGTAATAAGCATTGGAGGCTTACATGTATTGAATGATTTTTTTTTTCCTAACAACAGTGCCATGAGGTGGGTATCATTATTATTATTATTGTCCCCATATTGTGGCTGGGGATCTATGGCATAGATAAGCGAGTTTTCTAATTTCCTCAAAGATGACTCAATAGTACAGCAGGGATAGATTTCAATTCAGAAAGAAAGGTTAACTCTGCAGTGTCATGAAGTAAGGTGTGTATGGTGCTAAGCGCAGTGACAGAGGCCAAGTCAATGCTTAATCCCTGCTATCATCAACTCTGTCAGAGGAGAGCTCAGCCTGGGCCCTGGAAGAGACAGCTCCAATAAGAAAAAAATGACCCCAAAGAGAAATTAGAGTTCACTCCAGGAGTGATCTACGAGGATCAGGAGAAAGAGACTAAAAGGGACCCCCATGATTCTTGACCCCGACTCTATGCCCTTCACTAGTGGGGACAAAGCAAAGCCAAAGAGTTGGCGGCTTTGCTGCTGTCCTCTGACCCGAGATGACTGGATGTGTTATGAATTGGCTCTAGCCCAAATCTCTCTGGGCCCGGGAGACTGAAGGACATCAGAAGTCAGTGGGGCTTCCCAGGCTACCCTCAGGGCCTCCAGAGTGTTTTCATGCTGTTTACTTGTTTCCTTCATTTATTCGAAAGTGTTTCTTGATCTTCATACCCCTGACACCTGTGGGGTGCTCTGTAGATTCTCAGACCACCAAGAAGGACACAGCAGGCTTCTGACCACAATCACACAGAGTGTGGGAAACACATCTATAAATACGTGATTTTAATGCAGCACAGCAGGGGCAGCTTGGAGTTCAGATAGATCAATCCAGCTGGAGGTGGGCAAGACTAAGTGATGAGATGAGAGATGAACCCAGGAGGGAGGTGAAGCTAGAGACAAGACTTGAAGGGGGAGTATTAGCAGCTGACATTTATTGAGCTCCCAGTGCACCAGGGACTAACCTGAAGAGTGTTACAAGTATTAACACATTTAATAAGAAATGAATCCCGCTAAAGGAAATCCCCAAAACCAAGCTCATCCAAAGTTACCCCATTACTATGCAGCTGAGCTAGGATTTGAACCCGCATATCTGGCTTCAGAGTCTTTGGTTTTCACCACTATCCTGCATCAATAGGAAGGTGTGAGGAGAAGGTCTGGGTGGTGGGAAATGGAACTGGAGAGGCATGCTCCTTTCCTGGCAGGGCTATGGAACTGGAGAGTCATGCTCCTTTCCTGGCAGGGCTCACTTGAACTTTAAATTATCCTCTGTGAAAAATCTTGGAAGAGTTTGAAGAAATGAATGAAGTGAATGAATGAATGTGTCTGCATTTTAGACACATAACTCTCCAAAGTAGGGAGGATCCACTGGTGGAAGGTGAAGCTGGAGGCAGAGACCAATTAGGAGATTCTTGTAATGCGCCATCCCAGACAGGAGGGATGGACTCGTGTGTGCCTGGATAGCATTCCACCAGTAGACAGAATACACTTGGATCTTTCAAGGAACAGATTTTGTTTGAAAGGGGATATTCAGATGGGTGGGGATGTGTGTGAGTTGGTTGGCAGTTTACGTAAGAAATCTTCCTCCAGGTGTCAATGCAATAAAGCAACTAATTGTAAGGTAAGATGATCCAGTCATTGAAAATGAATGTTATGGGGTTTTGTCCCAGTAAACTGTAAACCACATAATCTTTCCTAGATGTAACCACAGATCTTCTTTGCTTTTCAATAAATATTTAATGACAAGAGATTGCCGAGGAAGGCTATATTTCAAAAGTCTCTATTGCTCTAAAGAAACCATCTGCAGACTTTGGTATTAACACACCTAATTGCTGTTATAATGCATTTATCAACCAAGATGATCAACCAAGATGTGAGCAATGAGATTTTGAGTCTTTGGGTGGGTAGGGACAGAAGATTGATATCTTTATTGTTTCTAACTGATCATTTTCTTGGCTCACACTTTTTTTAGATCCAATTTATCTTTTATCTTATGTTAAATAACTATTAGCATAAGATAAAAGATAAATAATAAATAATTATTTAGCATAAGATAAAAGATAAATTTTATCCTCCATTTCATTAGTAGAATGTAGAGTTTTCCATTTATTTCTGTATTTTGTTTTTAGACAATTCACTCTTCCCTTTCTATATGCATTTAGAGCTCACTTTTAAAATCATAGGTAACTATTGATGTCTTGTCCTTAGCTATTTATTATACTACTCTTTAATTCATTTGTTCAACAAAAATATATGAAGCACCTGTTTGGGCCCAGATATTATTCAAGTCGCTCAGAAAAGAAGTGGACCAAAGAGGCAAAGTTACTTCCTTCCTGAACTTAGATTCTGGTTAGGAATATAGACATTAAGCAAATCAAACACAGAAAACTACCAAATCTAGATTACTCAGGCAGATCATGTTAAATGTTTTAAATTTTATTTTAAGTAAAATAAATACAAAATGAAAAAAAAAAACACACTTAAACTGAGATGATAGTTTCTTGATATTTCTCTTGATTTTACTCAATAAACTAGTGTGAATGGTCTGGAATTTCCAACAGGGGGATTGGGAGTACAAACACAAAGAGAAAGTCAGAGAACTGTTACTCTTATCTTTTCCACCAATAATTTATTTAAAAATAAATACTGTTTTCATTATGAAAATAGTGTTACTATAATTTTTCCACATCTCATCTAGATAAGAAATAACACACAAGAACTTAAATTTCTGCAATACATGAAATGACAACTAATCTGTTCACAGAAACAATCAATTTTTTACAGAGAAACTATCATGATTCAAAGTTAATCTGTTCCAAGGAAAGGAACTGGTAACTGACATGCAATCATTCATTTCTTACTTTACCAACAGTAATTAAATTGCCCGGAACTGTTGTCATTTAACAGCCTATTAATTGACTAATGTGCATTACTTGCATTCAGAGTATAGGTAAAATCCAGGGATTAAGCAAGAAGGAAAAGAGATTTTCAAACTCTGCTTGTCATCCTAAAAGGGGTAAATTTACCTTATATGTCAAGGCAATTTATAAATGCACAAGTAGCTTATGTTTCAGAAGAGGGAAACATGTTAATCTGAGACAGAAGGGTTCTGTATCCTCCCTGAGAGCAATAGAGGTTATTTCTTGAAACCTTTCTCATAAATATAAGGACTCACTGTCCCTTGCCATCAACAAGATGATTGCTTTTGCAGGAGCTTCTTTCCTCATAAAAAGGCTCAGTCACCATTGCCAATCCCTTGGGTTGCTTTTAAGAATGCTATTTATTATTTAACATTCCTATTTGGAGATATTCCTATTTTTTTCTAGTGGTCATGCAGAACTTTGCCATATATTCATGTTTTGTCTTTTTCTCTAGTTTTATAGTTTCAAATGTGAATGGTTTGGGGGATCCATGGAACACATGTTGAGAGTCTGGACTGCTTGTCAATCATCTTTGCATCCCCAACATTTTGCATTTTGAATCCCCAACATATTAAATAGGCCTGGAACAAGGGAGGTGTCAAATGATGCTGGATAAATTGAATTGGTATACAAAATAATTTACTCTGCCTAAGATTAAAAGAAGTGATAAAACAGCATTTGCTAGCATTATTAAAAGGGACGTGTCTGAGTTATCATAATCTTAAATTACCAGTAAGCCAAAGGCAAGCATCAACTTCACTCATAAAATGTTCTTCAAAGATCTTATTGCCAAACATTTCTATCAGATTACTTTGAGTACAATAAGAATCCCTGCCTCCTTTCTGTAGCCAGAAACATCATCCTCTTCGTGGACTTCAGGCAGAAATTCAGCCTCTTACAGATCACATCACCCTTGCCAAGATCATTCTGCCATAAGTAAGCATTTATACATCCTTTTGTGTCAGAGAGGTGTGTTCTGCTGAAACCTGCTGACTCTGCTGGGAGTAATGTCTCCCAGATGCCACTCCCCTTGCAGCTCTATGCCTCAGTTTACTTTCTGTGAAATGGAGATGAGAATGCCTTTCTAATTTAATGACATGTATGCAAGTGGAGAATAACCTTGGCAGGGAACTGAAAGTATGAAGGGGGCAGATTAAAGCAAGATGTCCTTGCCCTTCTTTGTATGTACGCTCCCTGACGTCACATCGTCTTTTGTTGTTCAACCTTTGTGAGTGACATTAATGGTCATGCAGCTGGGTCCCTTGAGATTTTAGTACCCCTGCAATTTTTAAAGACTAAAATAATGTAAAACTGGACTAGATCTTTGGTTGTTCACACATGTTAACCACTTGCTTCCTGCCCAGCATCCATTGTTCTCATAACAGTTATTAATCACCAAAGCAACTATTTCTTTGTCAAGCAGAAGGTGATAACTCCAGGGTCATGAGGACAAGCTGTGAGTTTGTTTTGCAGAGGGAATACATGTTCCTGAAAAAGATGTGACTAACTGCTGACTGCCAGAAGTCTGCTCTCTCAGGGTGTTATCTGTGACTAAAAGCAATCCAGACTTGGCTGTATCTTACTCCCAACCCTGCATAAAACTCAATGCTCAGGTCTGTCGCAAGGCAGATTGGAGAAACTTTGCTCTCCTGTCTTCTCATTCTGGCCAAACTGAAACCATTCTCTATCGGCAAACACCAGTGTTTCAGTGTTTGACTTTAGTTGCACATCAGGTACATGAACCTGAATTTGGGGTCTACAGCAATCTCACTTATTTCCCCAATATAAAATTGGCCCATAGAACATTCTAGGGTCTCTTGTTTATAAATATTGGCTCTTTGCTGATAATGTATAAACAAAATACAAGGCATAAGATGAAGTTGTATAGTCCCAAACACAAATGCAGAGTTGACTTTTTCACCCTCCTTCAATGTTGGCCTCCAGTAGAAAGAGGTCCTCCTTACAAGTGAGTAACGTGGGGGGAATTTTAGGTGCAAAAAACCATAAGATGAGATAATAAATTATACCTATGCCCACATCAGCTGATGTGTAACCTTCGAGAAGTCTGAACCTCAATTTATTCATCCATGAGATGGCAGGGTCAGAATTTGTGGAACCTCTATGGAATTCTGTATGAGTCTATAAATTAAGTAGAACTGATTGCATTGACAGGAAAGAGATTTGGTTATGTTTTTGCATTTCTCTCAAATCAAGACCAGCTCTAACCACACTTTTATGAAGAGGGTAAAATATACGTTACCTACCTTTTGGGATTTACCATTCCTCCCTTCCTTGAAACCAAACTACCTATAGGATTAATGTTACTATGCTCTGTGTCTATGCATCGAACCTGTAAACTTTTCTTTTTAAGGCCATCATTTGTGTGACAAGGTAAATTTCCAGTATCCCTCTGTAAAATGCCGGTAGAAGAGAGAATAATGGCTAAATGTTCCATCTTGGATCCTCTCACATGATATTACAGCAGAAATCCTCACAAATGACCTACCATGTGTAAGTGTTCTGTGACATGTCTCCTGAGTCCTGGCTTCTGTGACATCTTTTCCTAAAAATATTTTTCAGATGTAGATCTTCAACCAACATGGACCCAACCGTCTACATTCTGTTCTCCAGTTAATGCTGGAGAACTTCATTCCACGCCTGCCACCGTAGGCATCAGATGCTGTGTCAAATCACATCACATCCTGTCTCTGCTCCAAGGCCAGACAGTAGGTGGTATCATTTCTCAATTACCTCAAAAATGCTAGGGAAGCTTTAAGCCAGTATGGGTTTTCTCTCAGAGCTATTTTATTCTAAACTTTATTTGTAAATTATCACGTGAAAAGCCTCATTTCATAGTAAAGAGATAGCTGTCATCTAGAGAGATCTGAGAGTTTGGGGAGGGCTGAGGGACCCTCTCTAAGGTGCTAAGTATTAAACAGCATATTTTTTTTCTTTTGCCAAAGGCCAAACAGTATATATGACCGAGGAAAGTGTTGTCTGGCACCACACAACACAATATTTAAAAGCAATAAATAAACACATCCAACTATATCTGAGTAGTATTCTCACATTTGAATCCACAGGACAACCTGGTGCATTTTAATAATAAATTGCTGACCTGAGATTTTCTAGGGGAATCCATGGTGTATTATAAGTTGATGGTTCAACTAATACCTTTGTAAAAACCTGTCTACAGAACAGTCAGACTGGCTTGCTGGCTTACAAATTGCAGCATTATTTTTCCTAAATTCCCAACATTTATGATTTTGTTTCAGTAAAACAGTAATTTAAACAATGACTAAATGTGCAGGAAAAAATATATTGAAGGCTACGGAACGATTTATTAATAATGGTAGGACATTTTCTGCAGTACTTTTAATGTATCACTTAGGACCATATTGATTCAGCATCAAAGTTCTTGGAAACAAGCCTCTTACCAATATCTAAGATCCTGATGTTGTAATTGAACTAGAAAATGTAAGATTTCCACTGTTCCTGCTGAGAATTCTTCCCAATAAATGTATGTTTTCCACTGGGGCTAAAACCACTGCTACTTGTGTTTTTAATTTTTCCTCCTGTTTCTTTTTCATATTATTCCATTTTCTTTTTTCTCTCCTTTACCAGAAAAACAGACATATTAGACACTATTTATTCCTCTAAGACAACTTGCACTTTAGGGGGCCATTTGAATGATAAACTTTGTTATAACTTATAGCTAGAAAATCACCAGTGTGCAGTAGGAAGGAATTGAAAAATGCATTAATGTTTAACCCTACAAGGTTATTGAGTGAAACTCTGACAGAGATGAGCTTTCACGATTTCCCCCATTGTTTTCCATGTTATTCTGTAAAAAGTTTAAGAAATGGCTCAGTTTGCAGCCTCACTGAGGAGCCAGAACACATAGCTCTGAAGATAATGAGCAGAAAATAGATTTATGGAAGTATATCAGGTCATACATAGATCTGGTAGACAGAGGATTGGATTCAGAAAATGGATGGGAATGCAGAGACCAGACACCCGGGAATGCAGAGACTAGACACCCGGAAACACAGCTGAGGTTTGCCGGAAGTGACCTTGTGGGTGTGGTGTCCCCAAGGGCACTGCTGTCTTCATGGTCAGAAGATGGTGCTCCCACCACAGGTCAGCCTCTGGATGCTGCAGCTGTGAATGGAATCACCCAGAGATTCCCACAGTGGGAAGGGAGTTTCTATGTTGGGTAGCCAGCATCCACTATCCTCAACTTATTTAGTTATCCAACCTCCAGATATGTATTTCTTTTCACAGTGGTCTTAAAGAAATACCTCTCTCAATAGAATGCAACTGAATGGGCAGCTAAAATTACTTCTTTCTTCTCCCCAAAGGGTTAACATCCCAAGTTCTCATTAACATCTGCTGGTATTTAGTACTTTCCTTCTCTACCACCAATCTGTGTGCCCTTTGCCTCTGCCTAGCACCTCATTCAATGATCAGATTCCTTACTCATTGTGAAAACCCAGATCTTGGTGATCCTGCTTACATGGGATTGTAAAACTCCATTATCATTCACCACTGGGCAGGGTAGTGTAATGAATCAACCTAGCTTCTCTGGCTTCCATTTACATGCCCCTCTGAGTTTTATGCGGGGAATCCTGGTTCTCTTTGATAGTATCAGCAATGGAAGCTAGCTTATTCATCTGCAAGGTATAGGGGTCTAAAATGTCCAAGTGGTAGTCTAAAATTCATTAAGATCACTGTCCTGTGGAGATGGAAGTTCTGCCTTGATTATTAAAACCTCTAAAACTAGAAGAGCTCAGAATTCAGAAAGCTAAGTGGAGAAAATACTGTAAATAGGTCACTTATCTGACGGTGAATATCCACATTAATAAGAATTGGAACTGTCTACCTATGGAAAAATAGTACCACATATTGTTCATAATATCAGAATATATAAAACCACATCCCAACTTGAGAAGGTGTTCTCTTCCTGCTGAGACTCTGAGTCGTATATAGATCATGTCGTTATTCCACGATCCAAAGGTCATTGCCCTGTCTCCCTTTGCTTGATGATATAGGATCCTGAATTTCATTTGCATTATCCCATTGCCTTAGCTCTTTAATTTTGAAATGAATCATCACATGAAATTTTGTTTTAGGAGATACTATGATTGTATACAAGGGACTCCAGAGTTGATCCACGGGTGATGTCGTCTGAAAGGACATTCTGATCAGGGAACACAAATCCAAATCCAGAAACCCTATGTCCTGCAAGAACAACCTCTTACACACTTCATCAAGGAACAGAGTCAAATAAAATCAATTTGCCACTGAGAATGTGACTAGTGCATATATATCTTACTAGTGCCTTCCTGACCTGTTCACTTCCAGTATATGTAAGTCACTTTGATTTGTTGATGAACCACTGCTGGGAAGATGTGAATTTGTGAACAGGGGATCATCCAAGTCTGACTGGTCACCTCTGACTGCATGGTCACTCAGTGTTCCAGAGCTGATTGTTTCATCTCCAGAAGGACCCAGTTGCAGGCCAAGAGTTATTTATCACAAACCAGTTTGATGAAAATATTTCAGATTGTATGTGAAATTAGCACTTTGTACCCCATGATTGCATTAATGTACACAGCTATGATTTAATAAACAAAAAAAAAAAGAAGAAGAAGAAGAAGAAGAATAGTCGTTTGCTAAAACCAGTATATCTCTGCTCTAAAATTCTTGGGGTACTCTACCATTTTTGTTCTACAGATCCTATGATCAATTAACTACTCCCTTAGAGCTTTGAGAATCAGACCATTTTGCTTCCCACACTGGTGCTGTTGCTTACTCTGATAAGTGTTTTGATGGTCCCTTTGCATCTCTTGGTTAAAATTGCCCATTTTCCCTCTGAAACTCTGGACTTCTCTCACTGTATTAAAATTAAGAAAAGTACATCTGAATTGTAGCATGGTGGGATGCAGGGAAATCATCATGAAAGTGGCTCAAAAGTACTGGCATTGCCCAGATTTGTTTCTCATTGCTTGGGAGTCAGGCAGGAAGAAAGCATGTGTATCTAGCCCAACATTCCTACCCTGCAAAGATACTAAACTCTCTTCCGAATATTAAGCCAAGATATTTTTGATAATTTGCCTTTTCTTAGGGTGTCTTGCTTCATGTGGACCAGTCTTAAATACTCAGACCTTCTCGCAGACAGACACCATCTTGGGTTCAGGATTATGTTTATCCTTTCTTGTTGCAGCATCCTCTGAGTACATTCCAACACCCATCAGTCAGATTTGCAACAATCTATAATAACCAAGTTCAGCGATACTTTGGTGTATATAAGATTTCTCCAACTTAGTTTGGATTTTAATTAGTTCCTTGGTGGATGTGACACTTTGTGTTTGATGACAATTATGGGCATCCTAAAGGAACTCGGAGATTAGTAGCAGCTTTCCTACCACCTGAGACAAGGAGATAATTCTTCTGGAAAACATTTTTCATGGGTTGTCATTTCAAGATGTTTTGCCAATGCTAGGAGCTCTGCTCATCCTTAATCAATGTTTTTATTTTCACTGAGAAATGATGAGACTGGGAATTCCATTATTATTTTATTTCAGCAAACAACAAGATCAAAGTTTGAGTATAGTTTCTGTGATCTCATGTTTTTATGAGGTATAAGATACTTTGGCAAGCTCTATGCTTCAGCATAAAGTATGGGGACTTGAAATTGTTATAGGCTTTTTAAAGTTATCAAGTGCTATTAAGAATAGCCACTTCCACTGTTCTTGAGTTCTTAGGCTCTTCTTGCTGCTCATTTACTATCATCATGTGGTTTCTCAAAAGACTTATCTATAGAAAATTTGATTCTAATTTCCTTTTTTAATCACGGTGTGTCAGGAACTTTCATATCGCTATCCTGAAGAGAGTTTGACTGCTTTTTGGAGTGTGTGGTCCCCTCAGTCTCAGCTTGGGACAGAGGACCTGTGTCATGTATTTCTAAGGTTCTGTTTTCTACAACTGTGGCTCCATGGGCATAATTATCAGGACATGATCGCAAATGGACCTGTTGGGAAAACATTTAGTAGCTCACAGAAATAATCAGAACTACCCTAAAATTAGCAGAAGTCATGGAAGGCTTGGCAGGAGAGTCTGTAGATAGCGCTGAAAGCTGCTGCAACACCTTCACCACTACACGCTGCCACTATCACTGATTCTAAGTCTTCCTTCACTTAGCTCCACTTGTCCAAGCTTCAAAGTTCTTTCTGTGGTCTCCTGTTGTCCTATTGTAGGCCACATGCTTGCACTATTATTCAAAGGGGTGAGGAGATGGAGTACGTGGTAGCCTTTTTCATTTTCAAGAAAGTATGGATTCCCTTAAATGAAAACTCTCACAATGGAGATTCCTCCAAAAGAAGAATGAGTTCACATGCTGGGAAGCTTCACACAACCAATATCCACTTCGTGCATAAGTGGTGTTATCAAAGAAAGAGAGATTAGTTACATCACTTTCAAAATCACCTATGGTGCATAATGCAAGGGTACATGTCAGATCTATTAGTATAGAGTATAAATGTCTTAACACAATAATTAAGTAAATGAGATGAAGTATATATTAACCAGTGCGATGCAAGCGTTCCTAATTCTAAATGAAATCAGCACCTTGTACTCCATAAATACATTAATGTATACATGATCTATGTGTTCATGATTTAATAAAAAAAAAACCAAAATGAGGACAATGACCACATTTTAGTAGTTAATAATCAACTAACAGTTGGAGAGTTGATTTATTATAACTTGGCTACAAGCATGCAACTCTACTACTGGTTATTAGGAACTACCAGATCCTGAATCTTCTCTATGTTCTTTCACCATCTATGCATTTTTTTAACAAAAAAAAAAATCACCAGATTTTTTAACTTTCCTAGGTATTAGAGAGAGGGCTGAAACCTTCTAGTGCTAACCTTCTGAATCTGTACTGAGAGTTTTTCCCATACTGGCTGTTTATCAAGGACTCTGGGAGGGCTGTCCTCCTGGCTTTGTACACTGATCCCACTGCGGTGAATACAAGATCATTTTGTAGAGGGTGATAATATCCACAGACTCATCTTTAGAATCCACAAATTAAGGTCTGTACCTCTGTACCTGAAACAGATAGTTTTAACTAGGCCTTCCCATCCTTCTTCGGAGATGCAGGACTAAGTTGGAAACATACTGGTGATGATAGAATGGGGATGATTTAGTTAGTTGGAGGGTAAGAGAGAAGCTTTGAAAGCAAATGCCTACAGTGGGAAAGAGCAGGTGCCATAAGCATTCAATTTTACCAAGGACTAAGTGCGTGTTTTTTTTTTTTTTTTTTTTTTCTCCTTATTCTGAATTAAGTTTGTTCTGAAATAGAAATCCCTTTTTTTCTTTTTACTTCACTCCCATTCCCAGCTCTTGTCTAGGGACCCTATTTAGGATTAAAATAAATGGACCATTTCAGCATAAATGTAGCAGTGCAGGAAAGAGTGTGGAAAGTGCTTACTGCATAAAACACATCCCTTTCTGATTCATTACATCCCTTTTCTGCTGTGTATAAGTGGACACCTTTCAGTGACTCACTACAGGGTATCTGAGCACATGTATTTCAAAGGGAGGAGACGAAACCATACATGCAACAAACTTATCAAAATCAATCAGTTAATAAAAGGGACCTTTAGGAACTCAGCCAACTTGAAACCGTATTTTCCAGAAACAGAGATATTTTTTACAGAAGATGAACATTTTTTTATATTCTAAATATTTACTGATTAGAAAATAGTTTATACAGGAAAAGCTGGTTATTGTTAGTAATTAGCTCCTACAAAAAGTGAAAACTTTTTAAAAAAGAAAACTGGAAAATGAAGTGTGAAATTGCCTTTGAAGGAAGTGAGGCAAACATTGGAAGGCCTGTTTTGATCAGTTATCTTTTCCTTGCATTTTTAAGCCTGTAAGAGATTTCCACAAATCTCTGGGTACAATCAAAGCAAAAGATCGTAGTAGAGGCATTCATGAACTATTAATGTCAAATTATTGGTCTGAAGGACTATAAAGCCTCAGTAATAATGCTGTCATCTGATTTGTGTCTAAGATGGAAGAGTGTACAAATATAAAAGCCTGCAGCCAAAATTATACAAAGAGAAACATGTATGGTATATGGTTCTCTGTTTTTCTGTTTTCAAATGTACATAATCGAGTTTTATATTCAGTGATAGTTCCTGGAAATCACGAACATTGCAGAAAACCAAATTGGGATTCATCTAGGACAGGAAGAGGTGGAGAAACAGCGATGGATGCTTATAAACTCTCAATTAGTCAATGGGGCACATTTAAAAATCAGCTTATTTTAGAGTTCATCGTCTTACCTGTAAGTCAGAGGGGTGGACAGAAGTTTGCAGATGCTCAGGAGCCACTGAAGGTTTTCTGTATTGTGATAGCACAAGTGAGCAACGTAGGCTTGGAGAATTTGGCATGAATGTCTACTTTGAAAAGCAAGACAAACACAGCAATTTTCCTGTTGAATGCAAGTTTGCTCTCCTGCTAGTTCCAAAGGTGGGGCAAATAACCTGAATCTGTATGATTCCTCACATTTGTAATGGCCCCCATTGCTGTAGTAGATTCTGTACCTGTCTTCAAGTTACACACTTGCACATGGGGAGAATATAACTCATACACACGTACAAATCACTTCAGCTGCATTTTTGGAGATATGGAAACTTCATTTGTAGATTAAACATCCTCACACTCATGAATCAGGTGATCAATATTATGCCTCTTTCCTGACTGTTTCCAAACATCAACATTTGCAGAACAGACAGCTACAGGGAATTCAAAATATGTCAGACTCAATATTTTTAATGTTGATACTCATTCTTTTTAAATTTCAGATTAATATGGGGGTACGTCTGAGTAGGTTACATAGTTCGTTTCGGTAGGGTTAAAGTCTGAGCTGTGGGTGTCCCTCACCCAGGTAGCGCGTGCTATATCTGTGCGATGTACGCGTTAGATGGGAAATTACCCATCCTCTTTCTTCCTATCCTCCATACATGGGTTTCATTGAGTTTTTTTCTCTCATATGAGCGTGTAGGTGTTAATCTACAAGTTTCAATCTAGCACTGAATACAGGTGGTGCTTATTTTCCCATTCTTGTGATACTTCGCCCAGGAGAGTGGTCTCCCATGCTGTTCAGGTTGTTACAAAAGATACAAAATATTCATTATTTCTTAACACAATGTCCACAAAATCTTTATATTATGCAATTGTGCCACATTGCACATCTTTATACCTTCTGTGCTTATGCATTTCTTTTTTTTATTATTAAATCATAGCTGTGTACATTAATACAATCATGGGCTACAATGTGCTGGTTTCATTTACAATCCGAAATATTTTCACCAAACTGTTTAACATAGCTTTCATGGCATTTTCTTAGTTATTGTGCTAAGGCCTTTATATTCTGCATTTAGTAAGTTTCACCTGTACCCTTCAAAGCAAAACTCCTAGTTCTATTTTACTTTAAAAAACAATGAATACTTGAGGTAAGAAAAACTTGGAGTAATCAACTAGTTGACCTTTCTGAACCCAGGCCTTCTAGACCTTTCACCATCCTAAGATGATAGATTACTCCAGACTTATAGGAGTACTGTTTATACTGCAGACATCTGTATTTGTTGTTTTTATCACCACTTCACTCTCTGCTTTTCTTTTATTATACTTATACTTAATATCAATTATTTGTATAAAATTAGTTTTAAAAATCTTTTTATATGTTAGTCCATGTCCCTATATTGCAAGTTCTTTACATAAGGAGCCGAGTTGGTCTTATCCACAGCTTGTGCTGCAGGTTGAATTTTGTCCCCAGAAAGATATTTTGAAAACCCAACACTGGTATCTGAAATGTGACCTTATTTGGAAATAGGAATTTTGCTGATGTAACCAAGTGAAGATGAGTTCACACCTGATTGGAGTTGGCCTGTTTTTGCTTTTTGTGTGTGTGTGTGTCTGAGACAGAGTCTCACTCTGTCCCCCTGGGTTGAATGCTGTGGTGTCATAGCTCACAGCAACTTCAAACTCCTGAGCTCAAGCGATCCTCTTGCCCTAGCCTCCTGAGTAGCTGGACTTCAGGTGCTTGCCACAATACCCAGCTAGTTTTTCTATTTTTAGTAGAGATTGGGTCTTGCTGTTGCTCAGGCTAGTCTAGAACTCCTGAGTTCAAGCAATCCACTCACCTTGGCCTCCCAGAGTGCCAGGGTTACAGGAGTGAACCACCATGCCCAGCCTAGGGCGGAGCTTAATACAGTACAAATGTTGTCTTTATAAGGGAAGGAAAGTGCTGCATGAAGACAGAGACACATGGCAAGAATATCTCATCCTGACAGAAGCCTATATTGAAGTGACGTCCAAACCAAGAAGCACCAAGATGGAAGGCCACAGCCAGCAGCCAGGCCAGAAACAGAAGGCAAGAAAAGATTCTGCCCAGAGGCTCAGAGTTTTCATCACCCTGTTGAAACTTTGATTCTGAATTTATGAACTCTAGAACTCAGAGAATGAATTTGCATTGTTCTAAGCTACTGAATGTGTGGCACATCACACAGCTCTCAGAAACCAGTTCACCATGCAAATCACAGTTTGTGATAGGTGCTCAATTAATGCAAGAATGAATAAATGAATGATGGATGAATGGATACAATTATACGATGTCCCACGGCAGGGCGGGGCGAATTATATACATATATATACCTGAATAGGTTCATATACAACTTATATGGTGGTGTGGAGTTTTAAATGTGCTTTAAATTTCAGGGCAATATACCTTGCCAATGAACATCCCGTTTATAGGGTTCTTTTTCTACATTCAAGTGATACAAGTGGATTTTAACTTTTAGCTAAGCAAAATGTAATTATAAAATGAAATAATCATCAGAATAGCACATGATATTCTCTTCTCAAATAAAAATAGAAATGAGTGTGTGCTACATTCCATTTGAGAGTATGAAAGAAATCAGAGACACCTAATTGGTATTGAGGTATTGAGGTGGTGAATGCTTTGTCATTATTTTACATTTGTCTGTGATAATTTATAAATGTTTCATTATATAAATCATTAAGGAATTCTTTAGAAGTCTTATCTCCATTTTGTAGGTAGTGTAACTAAGGCATTTTAATTTCTAAATTAGGAACTAAAAATGTTGAAACTAGGTCACATTTACCTTCTGATTTTAACCCCTATACCACATAGAGTTGCTTGACAAAGAAAAATACTTGAGAATCATTGTATCTCCTTTCAACTGCAGTTTTAATTGTTGGATTAATAAATTTCAGCACAAATAAGCTCTGTTGGAAGGAGAGAAAGAAATAGATTGAAACAGGTAAAGAAAATAGGCATGGCATATAGTTTATGTTTTATATTTTTATGTACACATACATGTGTATGTACATACATGAAAATGAAGGTGCAATGATGAATGTATATATTTGCTTTAGAAAGCAAGTTCATGGTGTGTTGGGGTTTTGAGTTTAGCGAGCTCCCTTTAGTGTCAATAATAATCACCGGCATACTGATCTCTCTTCTCTTTGAGCAACAACTGACTTACTGATGATAGGTAGAAGTCACCATGCTTGGAGGTATTATGTGACTAATTTTTTCCCTTTATTGTTATAAGCCTAAGAAGCCTATTTTCTATAAATAAACTCAAGAAATTGCCAGTTAGGGCAATAGAAGCTCTGCAACCAGTTTCTTGGCATGGTAGCCTTTAAAAATAAGTTCCCTTAAAAGGAAACATTACTTTGGGAACAGGTATAATGGATAACTGCTATTGGCACTGGAATTTCCGCAGGATCAGAGACCTTGCCCATCTTTGGTTTGAGGTTATTTCATGGGTTTTAAGAAAAGCTTATTCTCATTAATAGGTAAATAGTCACAGGTTCATTTTTACTTGGACTTTCCTCTTTATAAATTTCATATGTGCCTATTAAGAAATCACAGCTATTTGAGCACTGATAATAAAAAGAGCTCTTGTTCAACACAGTGGAAAGCTGAAAAATACTATCGGGGGCGGGGAGGGCTGCAGATGGTTATATCTGATCAGAATGGTCTCCATGAGTACAAAACTCAGGACAAGAGAAAGTTTTACTTTTGCTGATGGCCACTGCCCAGAGCACCTGCTCTTTCCTTCTTCAGGCATCACTTTCCTCTGAAAATTATTCTGGGATTGTCAGTTCACGGTGATCTTCTTCTTCTCACTGATATCTAATACCACTTGCTAGTCTTTTTGGCCTCGTAGGTATTTTGACTTCGCTACACCCATGACTGATCTAGAAAAGGAAACTATTTGTGGTGGTGTTTCCTGTCTTTTGATTCTTTCATTCGATTATCCAGCCATGTCGTGGTGATCAAATAGGATAACATAGACTAAAATACCTTTAAAAAAATGTAAAATAGACGGGGAAAGACCGGGAGAGGAATGGAGAGAGCTTCTCTCTCCCTACTTGAAATCTCTCCCACTACCAGGAGCTTTGGTGTTTTCTGTATTCTTTTCTGTAAATCAATTCTGTCTTACCACGGAGGTCGGGGGGGGGGAAATAATGTAATGAAGAATAATAAAATACATATATTTAAAAAAAAATCATAAAATCATAAATTTGAACATTGCACTCTTTGCCCCTAATCTTGGTGTAGTCAAAATAAGTCACTGCTCATCATCCTTTGGTCCACCTACTTTTCCTCTATCAGACATCTCACTGCACCCCCATCTTTATTCCATTTCTTAATTCATATTGGACTTCAAATAAGCAATATTTTCAACTCCATTACTTGTTTTTGTTGTTGAACTTGCATCAGGACCATATCTTCATGAATTTAATAATCTTGCCTTTACTTCTGAGGTGCTTAACCCAGCTGAGGAATTCACAGAATGGTGCAGCTTGGTTCCACTGTGCACTTAAAATTGTTTCTTTCCATGTGTTTCTAACCATGTTTTTTTCTAACTTTTGTCTTTCATTTTAAACCTCTCAAAAGACTCTATTTACTGACTCTTTCTTGCCTCATGTAGCTTTACCACTGCTTTCTTACTGATTCCTTCCATAACCAATGGAACATTCTCTTGTTGCTATTCCACAAAACACACGTGCACACAGACCACCTCCATCCCACGTTCCCCTAGATGCCGTAGTGTCTCCGCCCAGTCACAAAGCTCTTCATGGAGTTGACTGTACTTTCTCTGCTTCCTTGTAGTTCACGCCTCCCCCAGCACCGTAGTCTTACTGTTAGTGCCAACATTATCACTGTTGATGACACTGAACAGCTTCAGTCCACTTCTTCCTGGACTTTTTAGCCACATTTGGCACTGTTGACCTCCCTGTTCTTAAAGTTTTTTTTACACCAATCTTCTTAGATTTTTTTCTTAATATGTGGCTGTTTCTTCCTTTCATTTTTTTCTCTCCACCTGTTTTTTTCAGCATGATTTAATCTCATGGCACACTTGAACCTATAGTTATATTTCCTCAGCACACTTGAATTACACTGATCAAAAAAAAGGAGTAAAAATAGAAATATACTTATTGTACTTTGAACATTTTAGAATAATTTAGTTAATGGTCTTTAAACATTTTCATGGCACATGTAAGATCCTCTCACAGTGCTGAGGCACACAGGTTGAAAATCACTGCTCTGTTCCTACTTGTTAAATTGTAGCTTTAGTGTCATACTCCATAATCTCTTATCTTCTTCTTCTGTGGAATCTTTTGTAGATATCAGTCAGTGTATTTATCATCTATATAGAAAACTTCCAAATCAATATCCAATCTGTATCTTACACTTTTGCGTCCCACCTTCTATACCACTATAAGCTAGACACGTGGAGGACTTGGAGACACTTAAATCTAAATATGCTCCAAATTGATTAATTATCTCTTTTCTCTATAATTCTGTTCTCTTCCTACTCTTCCTTAACCCTGTGAATGCACCAACTTTCTTCCACCAACCCTCCATGCATTACATCCATCTACAATTCTGTAACAAGTTTGCAAAAGAGGCAGGGTTCAATAAGAGTGCATTACAGGGAAATCTAATTTATATTTCAGAGTTCATAGAGAGAAATGGCATTCAAGTTGATAACTAAAGAGTGACTGAGAATTATCCAGATGTGGACAGTGAAGGTGGCAATGGGATGGAGAGTCCTCTAGGAGAGAAGAATAGCACATACAAAAAAATGGGAATCTGAGAAGACCAAGGCAAAGTTAAAGAAGAGAGAACCAAGGATACAGGATGTCCCACGGTAGTGGAGAGAATGGAACAAGACAAAGCTGATAGGGAAACTTAAATTTAATTTGTGCAAGAGGTTATATCTTCTATTAAGAATTTTAAAGTCTATTTTAAGAATAAAGGAAAGCTATCAGTGGGTTCTAAGCAGCGTGACCTTGCTTGGCTATATGTCAAATAGTATCAGTTTAGCGAGAAATAGCTGCTCTCATGGTGTCATTTTTTCTATGCACATGCACAGTACTTTAATAACTTGAATTCTTTCCCACTTTGCTTCGGTATTGTTCTGCCATGTTCCACTATGTTGCCCCAAATAGATTGTCTCCTTCAAAAAAGTGCAGAACCTTGATGAAAGGCCTGTTTCTAACCACCAGGTCAATTCTTTCTTGGAAGATAATTTTGATTTAAGATGTAAGACACATTGTTCTGAAGGTTATTAACTGTCTCTACACATTTCACGTAGATTCAGTACATTGCTTTCCAAAAAAACATTTTTTTATTCCAACTCACTATGTGGTTCAAGTAGGTGGCTATTTTAATGTTTGATCGCCTCTAATTAAAAGGTTATAAGGAAAACCCTATTAGTAGTTTGGGGTTTTATTCTAATTTGGCAAGCAATGAATAGGTGTGCTTTTTAGCGTGGTAGCACTTTTTAAGATTCAGCTGAGTGAAAAATCAACCACAAAGGGATCTCTATTTTATTTATCATTAATTTTGACATGCTTCCACAGATGTTTCCTGAGAACCATCATAACCTGCTTCACTTGTCTCGGTATAATGGGAAGCAGATAGCCTCAATTAATGTACTGATTAGTAAATTCCTTAATGAGTTTCAGTAGTTCTACTCATTCTTGCTGATACAGTACACTGAACCGTGGAAGCTGGGATTGCGCATTATTAGAACACGAAACCCGAACCATTGCAGAAGTGCTTTTCTGTGGTGTGTTGGTTGTTCTCTGGTTACTTCTGTCTCGTGTGTTTGTGTAAGTGGGGAAGACATTGAAATCACAGGAAAAGGAATTCTTAGGCTGGTGGAGTTTGAAAATTTATTGATGAGTGAGTGTAAGCCATCTATAGTGGTGGAACCGGCTGCAACAACCCATTAGTAACTACAGAAAGGTAATTTATTCTGAAGACATGGACAATATCGAGGACAGAAACAGGGGCAAACTCATTATGTGGTTATGATGAATACATCGATACGTAGGAAGGAGAATTCACTGGGTGCCCCTTCCCTGAAGTAGAAAATAAAGTATTGCTCCTTGGGAACTGGATTAACTCTTTCAGAAGGAAGCTTAACCATAGAAGCAGGATTTATGGAAAAGCATTACAAAGTTATATTTGCCCTTAAAACAGAGTAGTAAGCATCTACTGTTTATGCCTTACTCAGAAAAGAAGTGAAACCTCTTTTCTGCCTTAGTATCTTAGTCTTCTAAGCAAGAGGATTTAAGAACTGTGAGATCTTCTAAATAATAGCATAGCTACTTGGATAGTAATGGCATTTTGTTTTTTGTTTTGTTTTTGTTGGAGTAGAAATACAAAAACTGTGGTCAAAGTGTCAAGCTTCCTCCTATGAAAGTTTATAGCCAATTTTTCTTCAGTTTCTATTAGGGGCATTTATGGTTATAGCTCTATGTGCCAGATCAAGCAAAGACCAGAGTACCCTGAAAATGCCTGTTAGGGACCTTCTCTTCCACAGAAAGGCCCTTCCTCGTTGCTGCATTTTACGGTGACATAAAGTTTCATGACATTTATGGAAGTGTGTCTCATGAAGCAGACGGCTTGTTAGCCTGTTTTAGTAAGCTCATTCATAGCCATACAATATTAAAACTTTTCCAAGTTCATGAATTATGAAAGAACACGAGATGCTATGTGGTCCAAAGAGTCCTTTAATTATTAAAAGTAGATATGCCAAAGGATTCAAACCTGAGTGGAAATTAAAGATGGACTTTGAATCAAGATAAGGATGTGGAATTTGATTCGTATGAAATTACTTCTCTTCAGGAGGTACTGGCTCTACTAGTATTAGAAGTACTAATTCAGCTTTATCTCTTATTACTTCCTGACATAATGCCTTCGTTAGAGCTAAACTTGTATTAAGAGGACTTTTCTCTTCCCAGGAGCATGAAATGTACTCTCTTAACTGGATGCCTTTCGCATGCCGTTCTATGTCTGAAAACCCTTTCCTTCCCTCACACGTGTCCAGCTTTCAGAAACTGACCTAATGTCAGGGCCCAGCTCAAGCAAACTCAGAGAACACGTTCACAATCCTTGCGATGGTGTTTGATTCCTCCCTTCTCTGAATTACATCATATGTGTCAGCGCTGTATTGCATCTTGCCCCAGATGGTGTTTGCGTGTGTGTTTATTCTGTGTCATCCTCTGGGCGACCTTTGTAAGGCAGATGATTCTCTTTTCTTCACTTCTGTTTAGCCCCGTATTCCCTGACGGAGTGTCTTAAAAGTGATAGGTAGTTAATGGATGTTTGTTAAATATATTTTCTTTCATTTCTTGAAACTTATAATATATTTATATATGTGTGTCTATATACATAATTTCCCTCTATTTAAAAGTTGAGACCATACTATCTATTAATTTTTGTAGATCTTATTTATTTTTTAAGTGTTTTTCCTTGATTAAATCATAGCTGTGTATGTTAATGCATTTATGAGGTATGCATTATGCAAATGCATTATGATTTGATAATACAATATGGAATGCTTACATCAAAGTGATTAACATAACTATCTCCTCACTTAATTGCTGTGGTAAGACATTTATACTCTATTCTTAATAGTTGTGAAAGGTACATTTCATTATGCACATTAGGTGAAGTCCCACCAAATACCCTCCCACCTCCAAGCTTCCCTCCTCTCCTCACCTCTTCCCTCTGTTCCCTCCTTCTTTCTGGGCTACGTTATGTTTTACCATTCATGTGAATGTGTAGGTGATTATATATTGATTTCATAGTGTTATTGTGTACTTCTACACTGCTGGTGGGAATGCAAGCTAATACAGCCCCTTTGGAAAGAATTTCAGAGAACACTCAAGGAATTAAAAGTAGACCTATTCTTTGATCCTGCAATTCCTCTACTAGGTATATACCCAGATGATCAAAAATCATTTTACAACAAAGACATTTGTACCAGAATGTTTATTGCAGCCCAATTAATAATTGACAAATCATGGAAGAAGCCCAAGTCCCCATTGACCCATGAATGGATTAACAAATCGTGGTATATGTTTATACCATGAAATACTATGCAGCCATCAAAAAGATGGAGACTTCACATCTTTATGTTTACCTGGATGGAGTTAGAACATTTTCTTCTTAGTAAAGTATCTCAAGCATACTATCTATTTAGTTATCCTTTTTACATTAGTTCTCAAGAAGTTCTGAGCAGTTTTTCATTCATTTGTAACACCATCTCTTAGCCTTTGCTTCTGATATAATATTTCTCTTACTTCTTCTTTAGCATTTGAATCATTCATTTTTACTTGTATATTCATGGTTCTGGATTTTACTGTTACTGCCAGCTACCTCAAATTCTCACTCATTTACCTATCCGATGTTTATTATCTTTTACGTTATAGGCTTTTAACCATACAGTAATGATACAGAGATTTAATAAGGTAAGCAAACATGCTCGGCCAGCTCATAGCTTAATGAAAGTGTACTTGGAGTATTTAAATAATTGTAACAAGGAAAATAAAAACAAAACCATAGCTTTCAGTCCTTTACTCCTTCATATGGGTGGTGAGAGAAAATCATTTTTGCCCACAGCAAATTAGTGGATTGTGCTTCCTTCTTTCTTTCTCTTTCCTCAAACCTCTCTTGTTGAAGCAAATGCCAATATTATAGTTATAGGTTTCTTTTTATTCAGAGCAGATGCCAGAGAAACTCCCAGATAAGAGAAAACTTACTAACATTTTGGTATTGCAAACTTTTATCACATTTGGTAGAAATAATTAATGTTTTAACCAGTTTATAAGGTAATCTTTAATCAGATTTCCAGGGAAAAACTGTTGCTATAGTTTCAAACTGAAAGGTTAGACATTAGGCTCAGAAATGAAAACCTTGATCTTGACTTTGTCTTCCTCAAAGCTCATCTACAGGAGATTCGCAGTGTGATATTTACAAGTGAAGGTCAAAGACGGATGTGATATGAAAGTGTTGTTTTTTTAACCACGTCTTACGTGTGTTCTTATTTTTCAAATTTAAATATGTTTAAGACATGTTCCTGAAAGAGTTTAACATACAGTTTTATTCCCTAGTTAGTCTTGTAGAACAAACACTAGCTTAACACATGGCACACCTAAATTCAAATTCTAAAAAGTCAAATACAACCATGTACCACATAAAGGAGTCTGGCTCAGTGACCAACTATATAGACATAGGACAGCATTCCCATGGGGTTATAATGGTGCTGGAAAATTCTTATCTCCCAGTGCTGTGGCATTCTACGGTCATAGCACAATTACTTTCTCAAACAACAAATGTAGTGTAGGCTAAGTGTATCATAGGACTATACCCTTCAAAGTGTATCGTAGTTACAATGATGTCCCATGTTGACTCACCACTTGCTCTTTAACTCACCCAGAGCAACTTCTAGTCCTGCCAGCTCCATTCATGGTAAGTGCCTTACACAGGTGTACCATTTTTATCTTTTACACCAGATTTTTACTGTACTTTTCTATCTTTATATACGCACATATCTTTCTCAATCTTTATATATCTCTTCATGTTCTTTTCTCTCATCTCAGTTAAAATGAGAGCTGCATTAAAGGAAATGTTATTCTTAGTATAAATGTTCTGTTCCTACAAACCTTAGGATTATGAAAAAGAGAAAACTATGTTTGATCTCTGCATTTGGCAGAGAGTAATTGGACTGATCGCTTTGAAAATTCACTGCTGGCCAATTAGCTACAGAAAGTCCATTTAAAATATGCATTCGGGTGACTAATTTTACGTAAAATTATGTACAAAGAGCCATATAATTAAAATCAGATCCCCATTTGTTTATAAAAGGATGATTTTTTCCCAATTAAAACCAAGCAAAGTGAAGTGTAAGTTTTTTTTTACTTTCCTCTTACTTAAGTCATTTCTAAAACCAGTATTTGATTATGTATCAACAATGTAGATAGTTCAAAAACAGACATAAGAAAAATCCATGCCAAACATGCATGTATAGTATTTGAGGTCTTTCGTGAGTCCCTCACATTTCCATCATTACTGAACCCCCATTTTTACCTGTCAAATTTGTAGCTTCCTCCTAGGTGATCTCTTTTAATTAGCAGTCATGAAAATTATCATGGCACATTTATGAAAAATTTTTAAATGTCCTTCTGATAATTGACCGGGAGAAGTACATTGTTCTTTACTATAAAATCAAAAGGTTGTGCAGTCCCCTTCACATCCCGACCTCTCTGAGTCAAACCAATTACAGACCAATTTTTGATAATGAGCAATCATATAATCATAAGATTGGAAGCGACCTTGAGAGGGCGCATGACTCACCCTCCCATTCTAGTTTGGACAGCACAGAAATCGCTGTGGAAAGTAATTCTCTACCGTCTTCTTTGACATGTTTAAAGCAAAGGATCCATGGTCTCTGAGCTCCAGTTACCCACAGCAGTAACTCGCTCAATCCTAAGGTCCATGTTAACTTTCTCCTCTTCCCTGTCTCCTCCCCACGTTCCTGTTGACCTTTCCTGGGATCAGCTTCTAACTAAGCCGCTGGACCTCTAATCCTCATCTCGGGGTCCACTTTAGTGAAACTCATTTAAGACACTGCATATAACCCTTAATGAGGGCAGAAGCTATCAATTAAATAAAGAAAATATTAGATCAGTTACATTAATATTAATGTGAATAGAATCCCCTGATTGGTATATTGTTACTAGCAACCTGGTGACCAAATAGATTCACATAACAGATCTTTTCCCTGCATTCTTACTACTGTTGTTTCTATATCCTCACGTACTTATTGTTTCACTTTCATAATGATAATGGTCCAAATCAATAATGATGCATTTTTACTATTCTGCACAATACAGCTATTTCATCCAGGAATAGATGGAACTCAATACTTTTAATATTTAGGGGATGTTGAAAAGCTTTAAAGGGAACCTGTTAGTATGTCTGTGAAAAAAAGAGTTGGGAGTCTCATTTGACTCTTATTTTTCACAGATGTAGATAAGTATATGTTGGGGAAAAGCACCTCACCGAAATCTGTTAGAGCTATATTTTGTTTTAGGAAATGTACAGAGGTCTAAAACGTCAGTTTTTAAAGCTTAGCTTATTGAGGTTAACATGGATCTAGTGCTGTTGACAGATGAAAATGTCATTTAGAAACAAGACTACGTTGAATGAACTTGAACATGACATACACAGGGGCCATACATGCCTGCTCTCCAATTCTGCTCTCCATCCTGTGCTCCAAGGGTCATAGGAAACATTTTAAAGGGTAGATGAAGGTCATCTAATAGGTCATCATAAATATTCTGTCACTGCCTTCCTAAGAACAGAAGGGTAAGTCTTTGGAGAAAGTAAATAAAAACGATAACATTCTAAATTTTCTCCCTCTAATCTCTTTTTTCTCTTCATCACTTTATAGGAATAGTGAATGTGCAATAAAATTGAATTCTTCTTTGAGTGGTTAAAGATGTCTTGATACACTGGCATGGGGGCTTTCCCTTGGTTCTGACAGTCCGATTTTGGTTGGGGTAAAAACAAAGGGAGTCCTTGAAGGCTGCTCTATTTGGTCTCCTTCTAGTAGGACAGTAGAAGGATTATGGGCTTCAGAAAACTGGTGACATTTCTCCCCTTTAATTTCTCTAGCCTGTCTATTGGTGCTTTTTTCTCAAACCCTCCCTGGGAATTAGAAGCCAATTTGACTTACTTTTCTGACTACGTTCTCATTTTCCAACAGGACTGGGTACCTGATCTTTACTCATTTTACCATTGTAAAATATCTACAATGGTAGATATTTTATCCATCTCCTCTTCATTCCATTGGCCAGGGAGATTTTCCCACCTTAAGAGTAGGGAGATGGCCAGATACACAACACCCAGTGCATGAGGTTGACTGACAGGCTATGACACACAGTTACTCACAGCCTGGGGGAGTCGGACACCACACAATACACACAATGTGGGGACCTGTGGGGTTTCACTCAATTGGAGAGTGAACAAACATGGTTTGTGGGAGATAGGACGTGCAGTAACAAGAGGGTGAGGGTGCAGTGATTCTGGTCTCTGTGGGAAGATGATATTTGTTTTCAATCAATAAGTTTATGGGATAACAGGGAAGTGAATTAGGTTGAGGGTCAGCAAAAGTATAGCTGATCCAGCCAATGGGGAAACCACCAGGATTTGGGGATAGCCTTTCCCATTCTGTGAAGGGCACATCTGGAGAAAATAGGGGAACTCAAACAGGGGAACTTTAAGGCACCCTGTGGCTTAAAGATGTCAAAGCAGCACATGAACGTTAGGTCTTATAATGCAGGAGATTAGCTTTTATTCTGGGACTCGAGGACCAATTACATGTTGTCCCCATTATCCTGGTTACTACCTGGGTTCTGGACAAGATTATTCTTGTTACATGGAGAGCTTTCTATTTTAAGTTCATCCGTGTTGGACTAAACTTGGTGTATTAGTTTAATCCAGTTCCTTGTTATTATTATTACTGATTTGGATTAAACTTGAGTTCATTACATTTCTTGTAAACTTGTGGATTTCATTATTCTTTTCTAGGCATGATGACCTCAAAGTATAATTTTATTCAACATTATCTCCCCATCTTCCTGTCCTTCTGAGGTCTTATCATATACTCTGACTGGTTTTGAAATCTCCTATGCCAGTTGTGTCAAAAATCCATAAGAATTATTTTTAAGTCAGAGCCTTCCTTTAGTTTCTAATAACAATGAAAATGATCATCATGATGATGAAAGGCACTAAAAGGCATGATTATTAATTCATCAGCGTGTTCCCGTTGTGCCTCTGCGTTCTTCATGCACCTGTTCTCAGGTAACCCTTTAAATTCTGATTTCAGAAATAAGAAAAGTTAGGCTCTGTGATCCAAGGCAACTTTTTCATGATCAAGCAGCTAGGTAATGGTAAATCCAGGATTTAAATCGGAGTCTATCTTGACTCCAGTGATTTGCTACACCTATTAAAAAACTCATAAAAATTTAAGCAGTGTGATTAAGCATTTAAGAATTCCCAAATGAAAACTATAAGGTCATGGAGATTGGGGAAAGCCTGACACATTTAGAAACCCCTGGGCCAGGCTAGGATAAGTGCCCAGTGCCCTGTTCTGGTTGTCCTGCCAGCATTCGGCTTGTATTGCCAACAATTATCCCACTGGACCACACCTTTGATGCAAGGTAGAGGGCAGAGGTCCTCGGGGAGACACATTTTAGTGTAGGAAGAAGGCTTTTAATGCAGGAGTAACATCTTTGCATGAGGAGGGCAGAGGACATTAGAATAAAAGTGTTAGAGTTGTACATTATGGGGCTGATGCTCTGGGTCAGCATAGAAAGGGAAGTGAATATGGTGGCAATGAAATATTTCCAGTCCTTTGGGAAACGGCACCAATAATTTATCGACTTCAGCGGTAGCCTCTCCCCCTTCCTTTCTTTTGTGGCTACTGCAATTATATAAAGAACAGTTTGATACTCTGTAAAATTATAAATCGTATCTCACCTTCTCACTGGATGTCAACTTCAAGAGAAGAGAAAGAAGACAGACTGATTTTTCTCAAGGATTTATAGCTTTGGCGTCACCATCTGGGTGGGAACTTGGTGCCCCATAGGCAGCAGAGTAATGGAAATTTTCCATGCTTAGGGTTGATTTCAGTTTGCCTATCTGGTCAGTGCCAACTTACTCTGTGGGCAGCATGTGTGAATCCCAAGATATTTTCGTTTTGTTAATCTGATCAGTGCCAGTCCGTTTCTGGCTTTCCTGTCCACCTGCTGACTCCCTGGTGTGGGCTTCCTGCTGCTCTGTCCATCTGCTAAGAATTTATTTACAAAATACACTAAAATGCAAACTATACCATTGTGGGACTTGGCATCCCCCTGTCCAGGGAATGGCATCATGCCAGAGCAAAGTTTCCAATTGTTACTAAGATTGAGTACAGAAAATTTAAAGACTCAAGGGACTCTGACTTTTGTTTGAAATCCCTCAGGCAAAATAGCAATGAAAATTATCTCTGATTCTGTCCGTCACAGGCAATGGTTACATTACACGAAGGTATAGACAGAGTCTAATTCCAGGCTAGTTTATAGAAGGAGCATTACATTGGTAATCAAAAATCTATGATTATAATCCAAGATCTTTTGTTAAAAGTTCATATGATTTTAGTTAGAGCTTCAATTTTGGAAAAATGTTGTGTCCTTTTTAATGTCCAAATTTCACTCCAACAGAAAATTAGAACATTTTTCATCTGCATGTCGCTATTTACAGGTATGCACATGAAACGCACAGGTATAACACATATGGAAATAAAGCAAAACAACTGGAGGTTATTCTGGCTTGACTGTAGTTGCAAGGGCTGGATGCTATTATGGGATACCGGTTGCCATGGAGGCAGGGAGGAACAAATTCTTGATTGATGAAGTAGAAAATCCTTGAAGAGGACAAAAATAGAAATAAACCAGTCCAAATAATTCAAGAACTGTTAATAAAAAGAACAGGATATCCAGTGAAGTGAAAAGAAAGCCACAGAGGAAGAATCCCTAGCATTTTGTTTTGTTTTCTTTTATTTTTTTTAAGGATATGTGTGTGAGTGGCAGAAATTGGATGCTGTTCATAGCTGTACGGAGTTGACTAAATCATGATGGTAATGATTTAGAGGAAATTCTCCTAGATATGGTGCTGTGGTCAGTGAAAGAACCAGGTCAAAAAGACTCTTAGCAGAGCCTAGTGGGAAAGCTGTGCTGTGAAGTCTTCCGATCTCTCCAGCCATCAAAAGTAGGATGAACAAAATTATTAATTTATGAAATTTTCAGCTTTCATATGCTCTCAAACATTGACTTAATGGTCATCACATAACTTTTTTTTGGTTAAATATCTTTATTGGTTACTTGAAATAAGACATAGCAAATAGTTTGGCAAGATTATATCTGCATGTCAGACACTTCCCTAAGGATTCAAAAATGGTAAGTGTGAGCATGCCATTTAGTCTGTTCAGATTGCCATATCCAAAAACTTAGACAGAGTAATTTACAGGCCACAGAAATTCATTGCTCTCAATTCTGGAGGCTATGAAATTCCAGATCAAGGTGCAACCAAATTTGGAGTCTAGAGAAGGTTTACTCTCTGCTTCAAAGATGGCACCTTCTTGCTCAGTCTTCATGTAGTGGACACGCAAACAAGTTTCAAAAGGGTCTTCTCTTGTAAGGACTGAAGCTCCAGGCACGAAGGTAGAGCCCTCATAAGCAAGCCACCTCCCAAAGTCTGTCTCTCTTAATAAACTTGCACTGGGGATTAGGCAGCAGCATGTAAATTTGGAAGGCGGGCAATGCAAATACTCAGATCAGACCACCAGCAAAAAAAAAAAAAAAAAAAAAATCTTATGATCTCTTATGTACAGTGTCCCAGGTGGGTTAAATTATATTGATATTACATTTTCTTTTGTTAATTTATTCACAGATATTTATTTAGGAACTAGTGATTCTGATTCTTGTGAAGCTGTCAAGAAAGGGAGAGAGACATTAAACAAATAATCATTAAAATGTACATGTGTATATGTATTTGTTATAATTATAAGTAATCTTTATTTTTAGAGTTGTTTCAGGTTTATAGGAAAATTGTGCAGAAAGTACAGAGGATTCTTATATACTCCTTTTTCCTTCTCTCCTCCCCAGAATTTCCTCTGTCTCTAAATTCTGCATTAGTGTGAAACATTTGTCACAATTAATGAACCAATACTGATACATTGTTTTAACTAAAGTCTATAGTCTACATTGTATAACCCCATGTCATACAGTTCTTTGGATTTTAAAGATACATGATATTGTTTTCCCAACATTATGATATGACATGGAATAATTTCAATCTTCTAAATATGTGCCTGACTTGCTTATTTTGCACTTCTCCCCGACCCCCAGGCCCCTTATATCCACCAATCGTTTCACTCCGTCTATGGCTTTGTCTTTTGCAGAATGTTATAGAGTTGGAACACGCAGTGTGGGTCCCTTTCACAGTGGCTCCTTCACTTATCAATATGCACTTCAGCTTCCTCTGTGTCTTGTTATGATTTGCTAGCTTACTTATTTTAGTGCTGAATATTTCACTAACCAGATGTATCAGAATGTATCACCTGTTAAAGAATATCTTGGTTGCTTTTAAATTTTGACAATTATAAATAAAGCTAGTAGAAAATTTTGTATGCAATTTTTGTGTGATCATAAATTTTCACTTGGATAAATACTAGGGAGCACTATGTCTGGATCAGACCCTCAGACTATACTTGACTGTGTGGAAAACTCATAAACTATCTTCCAAGTGGTTGTACCATTTTACACCCCCATATAAATGGGAATTCTTGTATCCTCATAATCTTATCAGGGTACACCTCTCTATTATATTAACTGTTTAGTGCTCTTCTTTTCTCCCTGCAATTTCCTGACATTTGATGTTGAACATCTTTTTATATTTTTATTTTTCTTATTTATCATCCATATATTTTCTATTCTTTACCATCAGAATTCTAACATGCTATTTACTTATGCACCTCATAGAGCATCTGCTTATCAATTAAATCATCTGAATACCATCCATATATTTTCAATTGTGAAATATCTGATGTTTTCCCCATTTTTAAAAATCACATTGTTTTCTCATTGGTGACTTTTAAGAGTTCTTTGAATAATTTGGATATAAATCTTCTATTAGGCAGCATGTTTGTGGTAGGGGTTATTTTCTAGACAATATATTGTGGGGTCTTGCTTTCCTATCCACTTGGTCAGCCTCTGTCTTTCAGTTAGTATATTTTGACCATTTATATTTAAAGTGATTATTGATATCGTTTATTGAATACCTTATTTATGACAGCTATTTATTTCCATCCTTTTTTTCTTGTTTCTTTTCCTGACTTCCTTTCTTTTTAAGCTTCCTTTTATTTTATTTTATTTATTTTATTTTATTATTAAATCATAGCTGTGTACATTAGTGCAATCATGGGGTACAATGCGCTGGTTTTATGTACAATTTGTAATGTTTTCATAGAACTGGTTGATATAGATTTCATGGCATTTTCTTTGTTATTGTGTGAAGACATTTATATTCTGCATTTAGTTATAGTTGCACTTGTATGCTTCCAAGATGCAAAATAGGTGGTTTTATTTTATATGAGTGCATTTTCTCTTAGCATATTCCTCCTCCTCTTCCTCCTTCTTCCTCTTCACCGTCCTATTCCCAGACTGAACTCTTAACTCCTGGGCTCAAATGACCCTCTTGACTCAGCCTCCTAAGTCTATGGCAATGTGCCACCATGTCTCCTAGGTTCTCCATTATATTTATTTTTAAAAGTGTTTTTAATTATTTCCCTAAATTTTTAAATATATGTGTAAGTAATTTATATCTACATTTAAATAATGCTATAATAGAGTTTCATAGGTAATACCTTTACCTTGTGTTTAATTATGGTTTTAATAAGTGGCAAGTTGAGACCCATTGTGTACTTGGACTCTAAGTTAACATAGCACAGCATTCCTTAACATTTTTACATTAGGGTTTTAATCATAGTAACTTAAACCTAATAGAGATAATAGGTATGGTGTGGTCTAACAAATTACTGATTCCATTTGTTCACTCTCCTATTACTATTTGTTAAAGTATTATTACACTGCATGACTCTGGGGGGGAGGATGGTGTCCTGTTATAGTAGCATTACACTGCATGACTCCACAGGGGATGGTGTCTTTTAGTAGCATTACACTGCATGACTCTGGGGGATGTTCTTGAGAAACAATTCTCCATAGGTTTCTCACATTTCTTCATGGTCTGGGCCTTCTTACATGTCTGAATAGAAATCAGGTTTGGAAGCTAGAGATAGTACAGCCCTCCAGAGAGATTTAGAGACATACCTCTCCAGATACGACCCAGGGTAGTGACTATGAAGCCTGAATGTAGGAGATATGAATGGCTTAGAGTCAATCATTTTAAATAAATTAGTTTAAGTAACATTTTAAGAATTATGCAATTTAAAATGTATCATTGATACAGGCATTTCAAGTCAAATGAATACCTAATTTGTGGAATTTCAGAATATGTGGAAAATGAAATGGGAAATATCCAGGCAAAGCAGTGTCCAAGGCCTCATCTCGCATAATAACATCTTTACCTCCATCTATTGGAAAATTACTGTGATCAACTAATTTTTCTGGACCCAAACACTGGCAGCTGGCAGGAAATTGGTGCTATAAATAAACAAATGAATGAAAACTACACTGGGAATGGTTCCTTTTCAGATGCTCTTGTCTGTAGGCCACCAACTATACAACCATTTGGGACAACCCTGAGTGGGACAAAACTTTTCTCAGAAAATCCACTCATTAGAAAGCGATCCTAGTGTGCACCAAGCTTTGTATCTCTTAGAACTTCTCTGCTTTCTATAGGCTGCTGAAATCTCAGGAGAGTTTCATAAGAGGGAGTCAGGCAAGGAAAGGCAGTTCACATGCATTGAGGCCCAGCTGCTAGTTATTAGATTCAGTCCTCAGCACGTCATCATGTCTCATTTAGTCCTTCTACTAAAACTCTAACTTAGGGAAAATTTTATTTATTATAAGGATGGGGAAACTAAGGCTTGAAAGTACAAATGATTTTCCCAAGATACGAGTCCAAGACTGGCTATTGCAAAGCTAAAGACTTTTAATAACAAAATTCTGTAAAAATTTTGTTCTTCTTAAGAACACACAAGTTCTTAAGAAGTGTAGGTGGCAGAAGGCTGAGAAAGAATAGTTTGATTCAATATGTATCCTATGTCCATTCTTAACTTTCTTGGAAGTACAAAGTACCACTTTTTCTGTGATAGCAAAATCTTTTTTTTTTTTTTTTTTGTGATAGAAAAATCTTGCATTGGTTAATATGCCAATGTTTCTGAACCTCCACTACCATATCCAGAACCATTGGGAGAAAGGATCATTCACCACAATCCACAATGTGCTGGAGTCTGCAGGACATTCCAATTGCATCTGTTGGCACCTCTGCGGTTAACTTGGGATTTGGAGTGGCAGTGGAGATCACAACTGCAGCGTCTTTCACTGTATTGTACGTGTGGCTTTCACACTGTGCCCTACTTTCTTGTTTATTTTAAGAAGTAGACATCTGTAGACTGCCTCTCAGAGGTGAGAATACCTGATGTTAATTCATGGCTCACCTGTGGGATCTTTGCAAAGTCACAATAATTTTCTGCCCAGGGATTTTCCCAGGTGATTGATATGTTAACCTGTGTCTACATCAGGGAATTTCTGGACTCTTTGTCTTGGGTGTGTGTGTTTTAAAGTCAGTGGCTGCAGAGCCTGTATCTTTAAGATGCTTGCCTTAAACTGAACTAATTAGTAGAATTCATTTCTAAACTTCGTAGGATGACGTCACTTGCCAGTCTGCCCCTGCCTTTCTCCCAGCCGTTCTCTGCTGCTGTTGCCTTCCAACTCTCGGGCTTCACTTATTTTCTGAACAGTATTGACCATGGCAGGCTATCTGTTAGGACCATCGGCACCTCAACCTTAGGATGTGCAACTAATTGTGGTGCATTTGACCTGATTCTGTCCCAGGCACCTGGAGGCTCTTCAGACTAAAGTCTGACTTTTGTCTCTTTTTGCACCTGGGAAAAGTCCGCCTTGCCAAAGTCATTTAACCTCACACCTGTTTGCTTATGGATCAATTTGCTTAATGAGCAGTTTATTTAAAATTGAACCCACCTCGCCAATCCTCTTTTTCCCTTTCCTGTCTTGTTCCTTCTTTGTCAAGGTGTCAGTGGGCGTCTGGCTTGGTTCTGGAATGCAGCACCTAAATTTTGATACTGAAGCCCCTTTCTTGTCCTGAGTCCACTTACTGGGGTTAGGCACGCTCCATGGCTGTTTGTAGCTAGGTTTTATCTTCTGAAATTCTTCCATCTTTGGGCTACTATCCTCTGAATGGACTGGGCACTTGAAATTCGGCCTAAGCCATACATCTGCTGCTGTGTCGCTCACTACACGGACTTTTCTTGATCTACTCACTGCTGTGGATCTTCGGAATTTTCTAAGTCAGTGGTTCTCAACCTTCCTAATGCCACAATGTATTTTCATTGTTAAAAAGGGGTCGTGACCCACAGGTTGAGAACCCCTGTTCTAAGCCAAGGCTCATTTGCCACATCTTTTCCAACTGCAGTCTGTATCTTAGGTTTGCACTTAGGTCCCCACCCCAGGAAGCCTTACAGGGAGGTCTCTTCCCCACCCCGAGCTGTTTCTTCCTCAGCTGAAATTCTATTGCTAACATAACTCATGGTTAAGTTCATGGCAGGTGTCTATGCTATGACTTTAGTCACAGAAGACTGTTTTCCCGTTTGCTCACACCTTAAATCCTGTTCATTACTATTTTTTTTTTTGCCTTTCATCACAAAACAGGGTGAGTAGAGACTCTTTAAAATCAGGTGTTAACAGGGAGACAGGCAACAGCCTCTGAGTCCTGGAGATCAGCTTTCTCCTCTTCACACAGACAGTTAAATAATGCTGGGCAACCAAGCATTTCTGCCAGAGTTCAACAAAACAATTTTTCAGAAATCTCTGTCAGTAAAGAAGTGAGCAAGCTCACAGAGAAAAATAGACTTAGGGAGAGAAATGGACTTAACGGCAAAGCAGTGTGGTTGCAAAGAGAAAGTGGCAAATTTAACTATAGGCCTTTTGACTTCTCAATATATGCAGCTATATCTACAGAAAAGGAAAGAAAAGCCTCCAAGCATGTTCCACCGTATTTTATTAAACCTTGTATTTGGAATCAGCTCGGACTGAATCACACTGTAGGGTTTGTTCAATGTGATCTGTGGAGGCGCATTATTAAAGTGCCCTGTTCCAGAATAAAAAGTCAGATCCTCATTAGCCTTAACAAAGACTGTCACTGTCCCAGCTCAGGAATGGAAGGAGACTCCGTATCTCTGAATGACAGATGTGGGTGTTAGTGGAATTGTCGCATAACCCTGGGAATTCATTAGACGTGTAGGGCTGTGTCAAAGGGGCATGTTGCATTGACAGCCCCACTGGAAAAAAAACTGTGATAATTGCTTTCCTTCCTTGCTTACCTTTTACCTTAGCAAGGAAACGCGGCTGTAAATAAATGACTGGATGCTGACACAACGCAAGCGTCTGTGCAGAAAACCACTCTGTGAAATGTGCATCTCAAAGACTGCAGGGCTCTCTCATGAGAGAACTAATAGAATTTACCCACTGATTTTACTTATGCAAAAACTGAATTCCCTTATTCCTAACTAAAGCCAGGGTGTGTGGTAACTCTTGGTTTCTTGAGACAAAAGAGAGTAATCAGGGATGAGCAGCAAAATATAATAAAAAAAAAAAGGAAGGAGGGAAGGAAGGAAAGAAAGAAGCAAGAAAAGAAGAAAGGGAAAGAGGAAGAATCGTGTTAGAAGCAGACGTGTGGGTTGAAAGTCTTCGGATGCTTCTACCAGCAGGAGGGAGTGGTGATCATTGTACTACTAAACACTCCCAATATTGATCATGATACTACTAAACACTCCCGATATTGATCATGGTACTACTAAACACTCCCGATATTGATCATTGTCCCGATATTGATCGTGGCACTACTAAACACTCCCGATATTGATCATTGTCCCGATATTGATCGTGGTACTACTAAACACTCCCGATATTAGCTGGCTAAACACATGCAGAGAATCCGGAGAAGGCACAGGGCGGGCCTTTCTCTGGTTTGGAGAGTCTTCCTTTTCATAAGGAGTCCTCAGGGAGCCCGGGCTCCCCGCGTGGATTTTCTAGGCTACTCAGTTTTCATCTCCACTCCTCGGGAGCCCTGTGGGCTGCAAACTTGGCACCGCGGCCTCCACACGTCAGAGCAGCTGCGTCCTTGACCTGCTCTTGCATTTCCCCTAGTTCCTCTGAGCTGTTCTTCAATCTCCAGCTCCGGTGGACGTCCGACTATTTCCAGTCTGCAGGGCCCTGAATGGAGGCAAAGTTAAGAATACTTAGAATAGTTTAGTTTTTGGATTTGGCTCACTCGGAAGATTATTTTACATTTAACCTTCCCAGGCTGTTTCCTGTGCGCTATCCTGCTAAAGAATTTCTGGGTAATGCACTGGAGGGGATTGGTCTTCTCCCTTAAATTGAGTCTTAGAGCCAATTGCCTTTTTGTTGATCTGAGCTTTGTTCTAAACTAGCTCTTGGTGAGATAGAATGTGTTTCTATCATGTTATGGAAAGGTGTGGGAATAGAGAAAAAAATATTTATTTCTTTCAATTTTATAAAAATTACATAGTAATGCCTATTAAAAATGATCAGTAGAAAATACTCTAAAATGTTTAGAATTTAGTTCACATTTAATGAATAGACACTACTACTATTCAGGACTGAAAAGGATCTGGTAATTGGCAGAGACACATCAGATAAAGGTCTTCCCCTTTGTCATCATTATTAAATGTCATACTTGACAAAGAGGACATTTCAACAGTTGGGACTGTGAGGCAAGTGAGTTCTAGAACAAAACAACTTATTTGAGGAAACAGTTTTGCATCTGGTACCTAGAGCAACTTTAGAATCATATGAAGAGTACACAGAACTGGATTTTGATGTTAACTTTGTAACCACAAGTTGCGTGCAATGAAATGGATGACTAAGGAGATAATTTTATTCAATCTGGCACAATAAGGGTAACTTTTAAAATGAGAAGCATCCCAAAAAAAAGTCTTATGGAGGCAAGTAAACCAGCGAATATTGAGAAAATGCAGAGCTAGGTCTTATCTGAGTCCCCGCGGAAGGGTGGGGGTGGGCCTTATCCAGGTGTGTTCTGGGCAGGGCAATATTTTAGCTTGTTAGCATTTCCTGGAACACAAAACTTTTGAAGGTGGGGTGGTTTCAACAGTCTCTGATTTCTTTGAGTGGGAAGCTCTGATAAAGTGCAAATTTTTCAGTCTCCTCTTTCATTGAAGGGAAACATCATTTACTGCTCTGATGATCAGAGACCTTTAAGTACTTTAAAACAGTCTAACAAAGTCTCTGCAGGACTCTTTTTTTGCTTTTTTGTTTTTTGGGGTTTTTTTTAGAGACAGAGTCTCACTCTGTCGCCCTCAGTAGAGTGCTGTGGTGTCACAGCTCACAGCAACCTCCAACTCCTGGGCTTAGGCAATTCTCTTGTCTCAGCCTCCCGAGTAGCTGGGACTACAGGCACCCACCATAATACCCGTCTATTTTTTGTTGCAGTTTGGCTGGGGCTGGGTTCGAACTCACCACCCTCGATATGTGGAGCCAGCGCCCTACTCACTGAGCCACAGGTGCTGCCCTCTCTGCAGGAGTCTTATTGGAGCTGTCCTATAAAACTGGCCAAACCACAGGTGGAAAAGGGTGGCAAACGTCAGTTGTTTTAGCAAGTTCAGTCATATTAGAAGAAGGATGCCTAAAATGAACAAGAGAAACATTGATATTAGAAGTCATGATACAGAGCCTAGAGTTGAACTCTGCGGGTGGCCAATCCAGGGAATTCCAAGATTCTGGTGGAGAAGCCTTGCAGTTATGCAGCAGGGGTTGAGTTTCTTCAAGTTCTCCAACTTGGCTGTCAATAATTTCATTGAAGTTGTTTAATTAAAACCTTTATATTTTTCGAAAACTGTTTACAAATGTTATATAACTTATACTTCATGAAAATGTTTAAGGTACATGTTCTGTTATTGTATAACAGTAATTGGATTACATTTTTATGGATTTCAGTTACAAGCACCAAATATTGCTTGTAATTGAGAAGAGTCACACATTCGCTTAAGTCTCTCTTTGGGGTTATTAAAATGAATTAAAAATAAAATTTCAAAAGGTGATGGAAAGACAGCTTGGAGAGTTTAAGCTCATTTTTGTGATACATATACAACCACACATATATAGATATTATAGACATATGCATAGGATATATTTGCATACTGTTAAATAGCAGTAATAGTTTTCTGAGTGTTAGTAGTATTAGTAATTTATGCATGTTTTTTTGAGTCAGAGTGGGTAGTGTGCTGTGGCGTCATAGCTCATAGCAACCTCAAAACTTTGGGCTCAAGCCATCCTCCTGCCCCAGCCTCCTAAGTAGCTGAGATTACAGATACCCAGCTAGTTTTTCTATTTTTAATGGAGATGGAGTCTTGCTCTTGTTCATTTTGATCTTAAATTCCTAAACTGAAACAATCCACCCACCTTGGCATTCCAGAGTGCTGGAATTACAGGTTTGAGCCTCCATGCCCAACCTTGATTTGTACATTTTTAATTTTTATGCTATTATGTTTTATACAAAAAGTGTTACTTGTGCAAAACAGTTTACTTGGAAAATATTTCATGGGTCACTTTGAAAGGCTCTGTGATCTGTTATTTCATTTCCAAGAAGCACAGCCCTACAGTACTTTCTGATTCACTCACACAAGTTTCAACTTAGCTCAAGTTAGTGGTGTTGCTAGAAGGGCTTCCTTTGTTTCCATCCTCATGGATTTTGTTTCTTGATTTGTGTGTACCTCAGAACTTTCATAATGACCCATGTAATTAAATACATGAAGCCAAATTGATCTCATTAATAATGGTAATTAGCCAAATCCAATAAGCTACATGAAGACCATAGTAACAAAAGGAAACAGATCAAATCTTAAAAAAATCAAATATAGTCATACGTTAAATTTTCCAGAGTGATATTTAACTGTCAATGAAAATGGCATTTAATTTGTTTTCAGAATAAGAAATAGAAGTAAAGAATTTTCTAAACTTTTGGAAAAAATGAATATTAAGAGATATAATAACATTTTCAATTCTTACATTAAAATGATATAAATGGACTTTCAGAGCTTTCTTTGTTTTTATTAAACTAATCTTATACTAATCTATCAGCAAATTGTCATGGGCTTTGGTACTGACTTCTGATTGGCTGACATAATTTTCTTTTTATTATTTAGATTAAATTCAGGTCCTCATACTCTTTTTAAGGATTGAAAGGTGGTGGAATATGATGTCCCAAAATACGCCACTTTGGCATAAAGGATTATTTTGAGCTGGAGGCAATTGAGAAGCAGATAGGAATGGAGCTCTCTGCACTCCTTCGCTTGCCTAAAAGCAGGGCATATACTTACAAAGATGTGCTTACTCCCCTCTCTCCTAGAAGGACAAAGTTTGATCACTGGAGGTGACAGTAGACACTCATCTGCTGGCAGACAGCACCAGAAAATCTACCTAACAAGCAACCAGCTAGCTTTTATTTATCATCAGTTTCCCAAATATGCCTCCCCCCAATTTGCAGCCCATGGACACTCAAGGTCCTCTCCCTTTGTCTTGTCATTACTTTGTAAATTTATTGTGCTTTGTTGAGGATACTGGAGTTGTTTGAGGGTTCATTTTTTCTGTGTTTCCTCTCATCTGTATATGAGAAATACGTGTTCATAAACTTCTATTTGTTTCTCTCTGATCAATCTAGCATTTTTACATGGTTCTCAGCTGAGAACATAGAGAAGCAGAAGGAAAATTATCTTTCTTCCTCTACAAGATGGATATGTGAAAAGGAAGTTATTTAAAAGTGCTATTATCAGTAAGTATCAGTTCTTATGGAGCCAAATTTATCAGGGGAGAGAAAAACACGTTTAATAAAAGGAAACTAATGCAAATTTTATAGATTTAAAATAAACTATTCTCAGGAAGAGCCTAATAACTAATAGAATATATTTTTAATATTAAAATGTCAGGGTGAAGCAAAATTAGATTAAATGTGTAATGAGAATTATCTTGAAAAACATCGGAAACATCTAAAGACACCATCAGTTTCATAAGACACAAAATATTTGTCTTAAAAATGAAAATCATATTCAAATGAGTTATTTTGCATTGGGGAAGGCGTACTTGAAGATTCTAACAATATAGTTCTGTCTCTGGAATAGGGAACGAAAGGCAAGCCAACTCAGTGTGAAGATCACTGTGTTATTTTGGGAAGTATAATAGTGAAAACATGATGTGATTACAGGAGCAAGAATGGTGGCAAGTAGACTCCCACCAGGCAGACCCACCACAGCTCCTGGGGGCTCTCTCTGGCCCACTCTGCCTTGTGTATGGGTTTCCCCTTTCCCTCCCTTAATTTTTGAGTACTCTGGGATGGTTTGGACCATGCTGGGAAGTTTTGAGTCATGGCTTAGCTCTTTAGTGGGGCACAGCAAATCTTGGTTCCAGTCATTTTCACTTCTCCTAAATGATGCTATTAGTGACACCTGCTGTTAGGGTATTCTAGGACAGCAGTAAGTAGGTAGCCATTTGCCTGGGTACAAGGGTGGCATGGGCCTGGGAATATGCTTTGATTTTCAGCTCAGTCTACTATTGCTATGACGTAAACTGCTTTCTTTACTTCCCATTGGACTATCCCTGTTAGTTCCTAATAGCTTCATTTGGACGTTAAAAAAAAAACCAACACTCTGTTTTTCCTTTTTCTACTTTCTTTCCACCCCCAGACCACCTGTAACAAACAATCCTGATACTTCTCTAGGTAATGTGACTGGATTCTTGATTAGAAGAAGAGTCAAAGTTAAGAAAAGACAAAATGTTTTAAGATTTATATTTTAAGAGATTATTTTGTCATATGGATGCTGTCTCTGCCATTTGTTGAGTGCCTACTATGCATTAGGTATTTGGTTGCAGCATATGTACATCTTCAGAGCAAAGCTTCAAAATCAGTTCACTTACAGAAGAGGAAACGAGGATTCAGATGATTTAGGGACTGGCCCTGACATAGATTTTTATCCAGTATCTCTGGCATTCGGTGAACACCCTCTTTAGCCAGTAACAGCCAAGGAGGAAGAAAAGATGATGATACTCAAATATGAAGTTACCGAAATAAAGTATTTCCCATATTCTGTCAGTGGATACATTTTTGTCTTAAACGCAGTTCCATGCTTTCTAAAATTTCCTTCAGATTAATAAAGATTACCAACCCCCAATTTTATCTGTTTTTATTTTTAGTGAAAGACAGTTTACCAGGAGCCTCTGAAAACTGTATCTAAGGCTTGATAAGGAACTATCCTATAACTCTCCGCTCTTTTGCTAGATGAAATACAGAGTCTCCCATGACCTCAATGAAAATGAGAAGGTTCTTTCAGGTTTTCCTGCAACGGCAAAGAGAAAACCTCTTCTCCTGCCCATGACAAAGTTTTACATCTTACACAAATTGACACAGAATGTATTCAAAGCTATCAGTGATCCCAGGACACATTTCAAACTATTTCTTCAGTGTCACTGACATTTGGTCAACCCGATTTTGTTTAAACACATTCAGACAGATTTGAGTACAGGTAAGTTTATTTGCATGGTCCTTCAGGAAATGCTGGTAATAAAGTAAGCGAGAAAATGAAAGAAATCCAATAAAGTGTGTTATTCAGCAAGTTTCTGCTGTGGGAAACTAATGCCCAAATACAATGGTGAACGCCGGGGACAATCTATAATAGAACACCCCTCAGTGACGACACAGGTAGTGTCAATCCTACACAGTCTCAGCCTACACTCAGGAACTTTAATTCTTTGGCACTCCCATCCTGCGTTATGCAGGGGAAGTAACAATTGCTTATATTCAGATGCACTAGGGTGTATCCACAGCATTGAATACACAACGTTAATAAAAATAAGTTGAATTCATCAGTAGAAACACATTTGATGGTGGCTCAGTTGGTAGGGCTCCGGCCCTCACACCAAGGGTTGCGTGGGGGAGAAAGTAATGATAATTTAAATATCAAAGCTATGATATTTTCAGATTTTCTGAATGTTATACAAAGGTAACACCATTGCATGGTGCTCCCACAATCTGTATGTATGTATGCATTTATTTATTTATTTATTTATTTATTTGTCTATTTATTTATAAAGACTGAACATTGCTTTTGCCAGGATGTTGAACCCCGCCTCCATGGGCTTGGGTAATTATTTATTTTTGCTTCCGAAGAGATTATGTTCTGGTTGGTATCACTTTTAATGATTAATAATGTGTGAGAACAGCTAGAAGAGACATAAAAATATAAACTCTGGTTCTCTCTCACCTTTTCTCCTCCCCCAGAGGGACCCACTTCCAATTCTCTTTGGAAGTGCTCTAACCTTTCTCTTTGTTCTTCCTAAGAAAAGGTAATACTGCCTGGAGGCACTGAGAGGCCAATGAAAGACTTGCAGCCAATTTCAAATGGAGAGAGTATTTATAGCCCTGCAGGCCTTTGAGGTTCAATCTCTCTTACCTATTCTCTTCCATGAGAGGGACCCACTTCCAACTCTTTGGAAGTGCTCTAAACTTTCTCTTTGTTCTTCCTAAATAAAATCTCTCTTTGTTACTCTGAAAAAAATTATATGTATAAATTCTGCTTCATATATTATTTATAAATGTATAGAGATTACCGAAAAATGCATCTGTGATATCCTTTGAAACGCAGTGTGACATCTCTTCCTAATGAGTTTACCACTTTATGGTACATGGAGTCAAAGGTTATCACTGCACTTTGGATGTAAGGGAAGCAATGAAAAGAAAAACTCGGTTGTGTAGCATTCTTCCTACTTGAATTATACCATTTCACAGAACTATCTAAAATTTTACTTGATACTATATATTCCTTTTTTCTGAAAGCAATGTCTCGATCATTTCTCTGAGTAGTATTAGAATGATCTCATAAAGTTTTGTATGATTTTCACATGCATTTTTGTACTATGTGATGGAAAAATTTTGTTTTTCACTCTAATTGAGAAAATATTGTTTATTAAGTCAGGCACTTTAAAAAATATTCCTGGATTATTTCCATAAATTCTATTTCCAAATAGAGTTGATACTTGTCTCATATTTATTGAGCACAATGACAAAAATATGACAGAAGGTGCTTAAAAATATCTGTTGATTAATTGGCAGCTTCCTGAATATTATAATAGATATCAAAACTAAAGTATTTTTGTCTCACTCCTTTTCATTGAAATCTTAAAATGTTGAGGAGAAAATGATAGTATCAAGTATTTCTACGTTCTTTAGTGAGAACTTAAATCAGGATGTGATTAAAATCCCCCAAATGCTCAAGTGTTCTGGTGTCATCGTTCAAGGTCCCCTCGTCCACATTACAGTTATAGTATGAAATCTCTCCAATATTATAGCTGGGGAGAAATGAACAGATTGGGACAAAAAGCCAAGAAGGAACTCTAATCCCTAAGGTCCCAGGGACTTCTTAAAACCATCGTTGGTGGTTATTTAGGACTCAACAGCAATTCTGTTTGTTACTATAGCAACAGCCCTAAGAATATAAGGAAATGCGTGTGCACAGGCCAGGCTACCACCTGTCTATTCCACAGCCATCAAGTTGTGATGCTCCATTTTCTTCCTCAGAGTTGCCAGAATAATCATAATGAACAAATAAATTAAGGACACTATAGCAACATTTATAGTCTCCCTCCAGCCAGTGAGTGCTTTACAAACATTGTTTACAAATATCGTGTAGAGGAACTTTTATTTTTCACTTTCTGTTTCTTTGTGAAGGCAGCTTCAGTAGACCATATTTTGTCTCTCGTTGGTTGGTACTCTTTGTGATGTTGTGGGCAAAGAGGATTTGCTCTCACCTGCTCTCAATCAGGTGGTAAATTCGGTGGGGAGGGTTCTGCCCTCATAATGACAGTCAGTTTAGTTCTGGATAGGGTACATATATTAGCAAGCCATACTTGTCATTACAGCTTTTTCAGAAATAAAGGCATTATATTCCATTCTATTCCCTGAATCTTAATTTGCTCTCAATTTAGGCTGGAAAAAAAGGAGGTAAGGGGGTAAATAAACAAGATTGTTTATAAATTCCTTTGAATATCAGCACATCGCATTTTATTTAATCCCTCAATATTTCCTATTACTTACACCACAGAGGCAAAGGCCTGAAAGAGAGCAAAAATGTTTTACAAACTGTCTCTTTAACTTCCCCTCTTTGGGGAATTAAATCCTGCATCCCTCCCCAAAGCCAGTAATCAGGCATGTTCTTTATTTTTTGGTACCAAAGGAGATGTCTCAACAGAATTCTCGGGGCAGAGGTCATGAGATTATCTTTACCAGAGATGCAATAGTTAAACAGTAATAACCGGATGCTGAAAACTCCCTTGAAAGCTTTGTGTTTCTCGTACAGGGAGGATGATGGTACTTTACGTGGGAGTCTGACATCTTCCTCATTTGCTGGCAAATGACGAAACTTCTCTGTTTTTCTCTGCACACCACTTGTCCTCATTCATTTGGCTACAGGGACAAATACTGAGCTTTTGGTTAACACTGACATGTTATTGCTTTCATTTGACTTATAGGGAAACTAAGGGTTTAAAAGGTTAAATAACTTGAAAATTTTCATAATAATAATAATCATAAATATAATGACAATAAGGCTTTTCTGAGCATATCACTAAAGAAGATGTTTGCCATTTTCATAGCCTATCTTTAAATTTTTTCAATCTTAAAATACATTGGTTAAATAAAGATAAATGTTTTGAATAATGTTTAGTAACTGAATGATTGCATTGTAACTTAAGTGCTAAAGCTTTAAGAGTTTTTTTGTTTTTGTTTTTTTTTTTTAGGTACATAGCCTGAACCATAATGTAAAAGCCCTCAGACATAGATAAAAAGAGGTTTATATTTTATATAATAGATAACATACATAGGACACATGTACTACTTATAATAAATTTGTATAATTTATCACAGGGACACCCAAGCCTATTAAAACCTACTAAATATAACTTTAAAGTAATGCTAATTCAGAAAGAGGGGGAAAAGTATGCCTCATCTGCAGACAATTTGATAGCCTGTGATATGTGTAACCAATTGTTCTTATTTACATTAATTTGCATTGTGAAAAGCAATTTTACAGTTTCAGTCAGACTTAATAGGCAATTTGCAGCTGAGTGCCTAATGGCATAGTTACTTAAGCCTGCCCCAGGGGGGCTTTCCAGAACTGATATGAGATGAAACCTTTTAAATGTTCAATTGAACATCTTAAAAAGTCAAAAAGTCTTTAGCTATTAGACCCAGTTTGCATTTGCTTTGTCATATTGAGTGCTGCTGCCGAAGACTCCCTTGCATTCAAAAACTATTTCTCTTTGTAGTCAAGAGATTAGATTCTACCAAGTATCACACACTGACTATTTCCTCAAGATGATATTTAAAACAGCACAGACTCTGGGTAGGTCATAAATTGTAGATAATATGTCTTCATTGTATAAGACTCGAAACTTTTCTTTCCTAGAATGAAGCATATGTTAATATGCCTATAAATATATTTCCTTTTAGGCTTAAGAAAATAAAGCTTTCACAGAAATAACTTCTTATGTTTTCACACCTTTCTTGCTGACAAAGTGTGTTCACACACTCTCTCGTTTAGTCACGTTTTGCCTTCTTTATGATTATTGCCACTTTTTGTTCTTATCAAGTCTAGCTTATTTCAGGACACATAGTAGGAATTCAATGAAGACTTAATGAAAATTTGAATTACTGAGAGTTAGAGCAGGTATTGTACCAAGGTAATATCTCCAGTTACATATCGACTATGTGTGTGCTCCGGGATACGAAGTTAATTTAGTTGGTGCTTTATCCTCCATGGGGAAGATCGTCTTTACTTGAAGAGGGTACATTCCACCCTTTCCAGCAGATCGTGCCAAGATGATCCACACAAGGAAGGTCCCTAAGACTGGTCCGTCTTTTCTCAGCCAGAGAACAGAAGGTGAGGACCTCTATTGGTAAATCCAGCATCATGTTTCCAAAGGGACAGAAATGCATATAGCATTTTCAGGAAATTTTTGTATTGATTTGCTCCACTCTGCACTGTTTATACAGAACCTCAAAGACAGAGGAGAAAATTGCACTCTTGAGTAGGATTTGCTAGCAAAGATCTCGATCTGCTCCAGAGAGCAGATGCTGTGTTATCTGTAATGTATTCCTACATGTTTTATCCAGAAGCAATAGAGCGCGGAGTCCCTGGACCGGCCTTTGGCTGTCGCAGCTCCAGGAAAAAGTGGACTGCCTCAGACTGCTGGTAGCACGTGCTGCCTGACATTCCCGCTCTCCTGTGTACCTCCAGAAGTCATGAAGAAAAATGTTTCTGGCAAATGTTGTCATAGATGCAGTAATTCTACAAAATCAGGAAAATAAGTGTGTGAATTGGACAGTGTATATGACTTGGGAACAAAAGTCGGGTTCAGAAGGTTAGGGTTAGTCTAGACACATTTTTCTAGTACCTCGTGGGATTATGCCACCTATGCTCAGTAAGTATTGTTATATGAATTGAACAGGTGGAAAAAAGAAGAGTTTTCTCCTCCTGTACTTTACACAAATACACACAGGTTACCATGGCCTCAGAGGCATGTAAGATGCAGTGGGCAAGGCTGAGAACCTTCTTCAAGATAGAATGAGGCCTCGAGCAGGGCACAGTTGGTTCAGGAATAATGCTAGTGCTTCCCAGGGGTACATGTAAAATGGTGATTTTACACACCACTTATAAAATAATCCATTACTTGCTTTTTTGCACCTCATATTTAGCTAGAATAAATTTAGGAATCTATCATCTATCATCATCTACCTACCTGGTTTTAAAAGGGGGACTGTTAATTCATCCAGAGAACTATGAATAAAGAGTTCCATTTTGTTCAAATGTTATTTCTTTATAACACTTTATGGAAGAAGTGTTTGGGTAAGAGTTAAAGCTGCAGCTGCTGGAGAGACTTAGCCTTGAGTCTGCTGCCCAAATGTCTTCCAAAGCTCACAGGCATCTCGGATGAGCCCTGGGTGGGCCTGGCCTTTCCATCTGGTGATGGCATTTCTTCTAAGTTCTAAGTGTTCACAGCCCACCAGAGCATTTCTTCTTCCTTTGTTCCCCTGTACCTGTGTATTAAGGCCTTTGTTTCTGCATAGGATGGTTGTCTGAGTTCTTAAAACTATAACACTGACACAACTGGCGATTGGATGAAAGCAGCATGATTGGAGTCCCCTAGGAGACATGGGTTTGAATCCGGCTCTGGCTTGTGATTGCTCTGATGTCAATTTCATCATCTCTAGAATATGTTAGAAATATACTGTTGGTACATGATATTGGATAACAGTTTTGTTCTTCATTAAAGGCAAAGGAGTTATAGAAAGAGGGAGGAATAGTTTAAGTCTAAGTTCTATTAACTATCACAAAGGACACAATGTGCCCATCGATCCACAAATGGATTAATAAATTGTTGTACATGTATAACATGGAAGATTATGCAGCCTTAAAGAAAGATGGGGACTTTACCACTTTCATGTTTACATGGATGCAGCTGGAACATATTCTTCCTAGAAAAGTATCTCAAGAATGGAAGAAAAAGTATCCAATGTACTCAGCCCTATTATGAAGCTAATTTATAGCTTTCATATGAAGGCTATAACCCAATTATAGCACAAGAATATGGGGAAAAGGGTAAGGGAGGGGAGCAGAGGGGGGAGGATGGGTGGAGAGAAGGTAATTGGTGGGATCACACTTCCGGTGCATCTTAGAAAGGTACAGGTGAAACTTACTAAATGCAGAATACAAATGTTTTCATACAATAACTAAAAAAATGCCACAAAGGCTATGTTGAACAGTTATAGTTGAACAGAATACAATATTTCAGATTGTATATGAAGCTAGCACATTGTACCCCATGATTGCACTAATGTACACAGCTATGATTTAATAAAAAAAAAAAGTGAATTTCCCTCAATAATGCTATTGAAAGAAGTTCTTTCATTTACTGGCATGTCATCTTTAGGTGTTTTAATGAAATCAAATACTTTCTATGATTCTCTCCCTATCTATTCAAATGTACTTCCCAGATCAGCAATATCAGTAGTATCACCCCAGAAAATTGTTAAAAATGCAGAATCCTAGATCCATTCCCATTTCAAGATACATTGAATAGAGAACTGCATTGTAACAAGATGCCTAAAGGGTTATATGCAGATTAAAGTTAACGGATTCCTCCTATAGTCCAGTCCTCTGACTTTATAGGTAAGGAAATTGAGACGCAGGGGATTTAAACCATGGTTGTTCATGGCAAGGTGGTGCCAGAGGTAGAACCAGGAAGGCCCAGGTGTTCTTCCTTTCCTTTAATCTAGTGGATGTGACTTTTCACCTATTATGTTCTCTGGGCCTCTGTCAGAAGTTACTGTGCACAAGGTGATTGAAGTGACAATACAGAAATGAGCTAATTCTTATAAACAGAAGAGAGGGTTTTGTTATTTCAATCAGCCAAGATGTCTTGCTCCATAGGGAAGGGGTAGCAAGTGTAAGCAACATGCAACAGAAAGACCGAAGGCAAGGATGGGTGCCTGCCAGGGAGAGCCACTATGGATGTGGAGTTCAAGCACAGAGCTCTCTTAGTTGCAAGAAGAAATTGCAAATCTCTCCAAGAGGCTTGCTGTGGTTGGCAATGCGTAGCCTGCCCAAAATTTCTATTTGCAGTACATTTCAGTAAGAGAAACAAGGGATTTCACTTTGTGCCTGTATAGCTAAACTTCTTCTCTGCTGAGTGATTAGAGAGCAGTGTGGGACTGCTTACTTTAAATGCCTTAATAGAATGAAATCAGGGATGTCATCCCTCTTTTAAAAACGCTGATATCCATAGAGAGATGTAAATCTAATATTTTGACATATTGAAATTAACAGCTACAATGGTTATTTGCATATGACTATTTCATGTCCTGGGACCTTTTAAAAGCTCAGAGTATTTTCTGAATAAAATTGGAAACCAGAGGAAATAGGATTTGGGAAATAGGTGAATTTTCCCTGCGCTCCAGTGCTTTTCACTATAGAATGAGAGAGCATTTACTTATAGAAATGATTTTACATTCTTAATCAATTAATTTTTTAACTTTAATTTTTTCCTCTAAAGAATTTTAGGCAGTTTCTGGGGTTAAATTCATTAGATGAAATAAATAGAATGATTAAGAAATTGGGGTCACAAAGAAAAATGAAGAGGGCAAAGCAGAAATAGGTTAATTTGCAAAAAGTTACCATAAACCTTGTAAATTTGATATACTTGAGGTTTAATTTTGTCTTTCAGCTTCTTGTAACCATGCAAAAAATTTAGTATGCAGTCAGTAAGAGGAGTTATGGTGTCTGTAACATACAAGTTGCTCTAAACTCCAAACAACTTTTCTTGATCCAATGGGTAGAAGGGCTTGTGATTTTTTTAAAATTTCTATTAGGTAAGCACTTTGAGATCAACTGTTTGCTCCATTTCTTAGAACTCTCTGAATAGGCAAGTTTCACATAAGAAATCTTCATTTTTTAAATTCAAACTTAGACATGAAATTGATATCCAAAATTAACCTCGTATGTAAGAAAATGTTACGATAGTTATTGAAGTGGGAGGAATTTTGATTGGTGCAGGTAAGACATTCACTACTAAGTGTAAAATATACACATTTATAGATCTTCTTCTACAAATTAGCCATGAGACACTATCGACACATGGTGAGCAGTCTGGATGAGAGGACAAGATATGCAGAAGTCACGTGGTACCAGATAAAACAATACACAGGAACACTCTGGACCTAGATACCTGTGCAGTGTGAACACACATTCTTCAGGGCATGTAGGTGACATGCAACCATTAATTAGCTAGTTGGCTTTCACTTGCCATTAATTAATCTTTAAAACCATTAAGGCCTGGCATGGCACTGGAGGAAAAGCAATCACAATAATCTCTCAAACTGGGAAACAAAGATTATTCTACTAATTAGTATCTTCTCTTTGCTGAAAGCATTGAAGTCTATGTTGGTATAATCATACAACTTTTAGCAATTCTCCAAGGGCCTTCTCTTTATTTTTTTATGTTTCTCTTTCTCTTTTACATTTTCTTGTCCTTTGATCTTTTTTTAAATCCTTGGGTTATTTTTTAACTTTCCAGAGAAAATACGCTCATTTTTTTTTTCCCTGAAAAGGAATTAGTGATCACCAGAGATTCATATTGTAAAGCACATGGATACTAGAAATTCTTTACACTTTGTGAAATTTGATATAAATTCTTTAGTGTATATACATCTGCTACTTAATTCTGTAAACATTTATTACATGACTACCACCTGGATAGCACGAAGGTAAATATAGACAGTTGTGGCCACTGCCCTCAGCTTAATATTGAGCTGAGAAGAATAACGTGAATTTAGTGATTATTTAATTACACAGGTAAGAAGTGTCATATAAAGGTGACAAGTAAGGCACTACGGGAATGTGGAGCTGAGGAAGTGGTTTTGAACTGAATTCTGATGAATGAGTGGGGATTAACTATGGGAAGGGTTGGGATGGGTGGAGGAACACGAGAGAGCAGAGTTTGGAGGGAGGGTCAGTTAGATGAAGCAGCATCTCTAAAACCTCTAAGGCAGGAGGGAGCATTTCATGCTGACAGGTCTACGAGGTGGTTAGGCTGTAGTTGTAGGGCTTCTAAAAATGTCACCTACAGGCTTTCCTGGTTCTCTGGCTTGCAGATAGTAGGCATATGGTGGAACTTCTTGGCTTCCAGAATCACATAAACCAATTCCCATTATATGTATGGGTATATATACACACACTAACATATATATTGTGTGTATATAGACACACACACATATATGGAGAGAGAGGTCCACATATGTCTATATTTATCTACTCACTATACACTGACGGTTCTGTTTTTCTGGAGAATCCTGCTCATACAGCTCTGTGCTTGCTCAATTCCATACAGTCTACTTATAGCTACTGCTTGAATTTCCCCAAATCTCTTTTTCCCCTCCTCTCACTAGACACAGAACATCATTTGTTATTATAAAATTATAATGAGAAAAACAGTACCTGCCTCAAGGAAGGTACCTCAGTAATCACTTGGCTCAGTAAAAATTATGTGAGGAGAGAAGTGTCCCAGTTAACAGAGCATGTTCAGTGTCTATAAATACAGTAATTTATGGGGCAGAAAAAGGAACAAAACCAAAAGCTCTGTCCTGCTCTCGATAATGATAACCAATACAACCGTCTGTAAAAACCTCAATTAACAAGATGAGTCAAAGAGAAAAGTTCATCAATTTTATCAAAGGGCCCAGTGGGACCTCGTTCTGTATCCAAGATTAGTAAGATTAGCTCTTCAGCAGTAGAGATTGGAATCCTGTATATCCAGGCCACCAACTCACACTGCCCATTGGCACATAAGATGTTTTGGAACTGGTCCTGACTGGCAGAAACTTGGTGACGGTCTTTAATGCTTGCCATTTCAGAAACAGCAGCTCAGAGCTGTACACTTATAAATACAGTGTCTACAATATATAAGGATTCCATTGAAGGGAGTCCATTAAAAACAAGCTCATCTATTTAGGTCTGAAGCCACATGTCAGGAAGTAAAGATTGCAAAAATAACCTGTTCTTTTTTTCTAACAAAAGATAACCTAGTGCTAAAATCACTGAATAGCTTAGACATTGATTTATTTTGCCACTTGTTGTTTGTAATAAAAGGATGACATAATAAATGCCTTTTTCTGTTTTAGCTTTTATGGGAATACTTTTGTGGATAGTGAAAGATATAGTCTTGCCCACATAATTGTTCAGAGAACCAGGTACTACTTGATTGAAAGCTCTTATTCAAAGATGGACTTCACATTGAAATATTGAAATTATTAACAGTGATTTAAAGATCTTAGTGATGTCTTTAGGGGAACAATTTCAAAAAAAGATATGAATGTGAAATGAAGTCACACACTGGAATATTACATGGCAGTTGACAGGAATGAGTTACAGTGACATACAACTCTACGGATAAATATTGGCAATATAATCTTAAATGAAAAATAGTTCTGAAAGATTGCATACACATGGTCAAGATGCAAAAATTAAGGACAACTAAAAGGGAGTTTTTTAATTCAGTAAAATACTTAAAAATAAAATCCAGGGAATAATGAACGTGGGTTTGGGTTGGGGAGAAGGACAGTGGTTTGATGAGCTAAATATATTGAGAGAAAAAAGAGTAAATATATATTTGCAGAGTTTGATATATTAACCTTTTTATTCATCACTTCTGATTCTTTGCTTATTTATTCCTGTACATTTACCTCAATCTCTCATGTCATTCCTTTACACCAGCCAGCTTTGCTCTTTTCTACATCCCTCATGCTGTGATTATCAAATACATTCCATAATTCCAACAAGACAGTTATATTCGTATCATGTTATAAAATTACTTTTAATAACTAAGAGAAGTAACAAATCTCTGCATATAGTGTACTTAATAACTGAATAATTACCTTTAACTTTGCCTGATGTTTGTCAGTGTATTTGAATTACTTTCTGGGTCATTTGTTTTCAGAAACTTCCTTTAGTATTTATTGTAAGGCATATTTGCTATGGATACTCTCATTCTTTGTTTATTTGGGAACATTCTTGCATTGACTTCATCCTGAAATATGCTTTTGTTGCATATGAGATTCTTGGTTAACATTGTTTTTCTTTTAACACTTAGAATATGCCATTCCACTGCCACCTGGACTCCAGTGTTTCTGAAGAGAAATTGGTGTTAACTATAATTAAGTTCCCTGCACATGACAAGTTCTTTTCCTCTTTCTGCTTTTAAGATTTTCACCTTGTCTTGGCTTTCTGTATGTTTAATAGACGTGCCTGTTGTGAATCTTTTACTCCCTTTTAATTTTTGTTTTTATCTTCTTTGCTGTTATTGTTTCCTTGTTTACTTAGAGAATTGGTTGGACCATTTCAGTGATATCTATTTTTCTCACAATGTGAAGGCTCTATCTGTAATCCTTTAAAGGGGAGGCCTTACACATGCAAATGGTCACTGGCATAATAATTTTTTTTTTTTTTAAGCATAGCTGTTTGACTGTCTCTTTCCTTGATCATTATTAATCCAGCTACCTCCCTTGTTATTATGTATTCTGCCTCAGGCTGTAGTAATCGACATCTGATTGTGGTACTGTTTTCAGCAAAGCCTTGCCTGGTGTATAAGTTTCTCCACAGTCTGAGTCAATTAGAATCAGGTTCCTCTGAAGGTTTTGAGGCAGTATCTGAGGTTGTTCACAACTCCAGGAGATTCTCCTGAGCTGCCTGTTTTCTTGGTTCTTTCTTATAAACTATCTGTTCTGTGTTTTAGCAGGAGCTAACAGCATTTTCTTACAGGTTTAACACCAAAATTTACATTGTTTTTGATAACACCTTCATGCTTTAAATTTCCCAAACACAGTCAATTCCTTTGAGGTACCTTCCGTTCAGAGATCTCTGTTCTTCTGGCCTACCTCTTTTTCTATGAAAAATCTCTAAATTTCTGCTCCAGAACTGGGGATGGTGAGATTGTCTTACTTTTCCCAGAGTGACAACCAGATTTTAAGAGCAGCACACTGGGAAAAAGTGGTAGGTTTTCTTGGCTTGCCTCTCCTGACATTGAACCTGTGCCCTACTGGTGAGTTAACATGACAGTGATTGCGGCCCCAGTATTTTATTTCTGATGCACATGAGAAATGTCAAGGTGGGAAAGGAAACTCTCAATCCATTGGCAGTACTTGCCTGAAATTTAGCTTCAATAACATGATGCTGGGGAGGATGACACATGCTGATAGCCGAACTGTACCATGGAGACCCTGGAGCCTTTCACTGTGAACTTGAGGGAAAGGGCATACTACAATCTTGGCTTCGTTTTTTTTTTCTGGAGTGGAGCTCCCATTGCACTGACTGGCCTGGGATAGGAGGGAACAGGAGGAATAGACTCTTCTATTCTGACTGAGATTTCACAGATTTTCTTGAATATGTTCCTTAATTTGCTATATACCTTTGTGAAAAGTTTTGGAGAACTTAAATATTTTTTAAGTTTTCACTAATTATAGTTGTTTCACCAAGCAGGTAGACCATTATGAAAGTGACCAATATCAGTGAAAATAAATTTTCCAGGAAAATTTATGTTGAGTCAGAGTCACAAAAATATAGAAAGATCAAAAAGTCCTTTTTTTAATAACTGTTCTTCCATAATTGCCTGTCTATTTTAGCTCCTGGTCAATACTGGATGAGAAGTAGGTTGCATTATTAACAGACACAAATCAACTAAATTGCCTAAGAGAGCCTAACAATGATGGATGGCAGGACACGTCCAAATTCTTCTTTTAAACAACCCAAGAAGAGTGTTGGAGTTTGAGTAGGAATTGTTTAGAGGAAGTTAGAGGTAAATGTGGGGAATCTGGAGATAAGCAAGAGATCACAGATATTTAGACAGAAAGCAGAAAAAGTAGAAATTGCAAGAAGCTTAGTGTGGCTGGGGCATAAGACAGGAAGTAAAATATGGGAAAATATTTGGTTGTATATTTAGAAAGGGCTAGAGCATAACAACACTTTATGTCAGACTCTGCATGTTGACTAAACAGAAAAGTGGCATTGTGCTTTAGTTACAAGAAGAGTTGGAGAACAGTTTTAAAAAACCTTTCTCCTGTGGGCCACCCTTTAGTTTTATTTGAGTTGTATTTTTTCTATTCTTCAAGAACATTCTTAGGACTTGGATGGAATATGGTGTTTCTGAGAGCCAACAAGCAGAGCTAGTGGGCCTGAATGGATCACAAGGCACCTTTCGTTCCTGTGATGTCATAAAAACAAGGAAATTATTACCAAACCATGGAGAACTCTGTGTCTAAATCATAGATGAGACAGAGTAACCGGAACCTATGGGGGAATGACATTGTCAATACATCTACAACTCTGTTACGCTGTACACTTCAGGCAGGTCACACACCCAATTGGATTAGTCACAGCTCCAGGCTAGCCTGAGTTAAAATAGGGTAGAAACAAAACAGACCCATAAGACTTTGGGTCTTTTGGATGTGACAGAAAAACACCCCGGGGACATGATGGTATTCACAGCTTATATTCCACAGAGCTGTTCACTGTCAGACTAAAGGAGATTTGGAAAATTGCTTATTCATGTTTAATTTTGTGAATTATTCCTTCAACCCTTAATTCTTCCAGTTCCATTTACATAATTACAATTACAACATAGTTGTTTTGGATTATTTTAAGCAAGTGAAAGGTGTTTTCCCATGTGCCCAGGTCAGACACATAACTGGGGCTCAGTAGATATATTTTGACTTTTTGAAAACTGAGGTCTGTAAGTGGATCCCAGTTCCTCTCATAGTCTCTCTTTTAAACAATGGAGTCTGACATAGATTTTTATCAAGCGTTTATTTTTTAATTATATTGAAAGTAAGGTAACGTTGCTCCCTATTCTCCCTCTCTGTAGCTGTTGTACAGTTCCAGATTTTGGACATTAGGGCAGGCTTCAAGTGGGTCAGAGGAGACTGTAGCATGAGAGACATTCTCTTTGGAACATGGAGGGGCCGGAGTGTCAGGTCTCTTCCTTTAAGATACTTCTCCTCCTACCTTCTCCCATCCACAGCTACTAACACAGCTGTGGTGGTTCCCACACCAGTCATGGGCACTCCAAGGAATAATTGAGCTCTGTTTCCCTGTGACAGCGTGCTTACCAAACTCAGCCTTTAGCAGAGAGTGGGACTAATGCCTTTTCTTGTAAAGACCTACAGTTGACAAAGGAGTGCTCAGACCTCGAGTTCCCCACATGCTGGTTCTCCCCAGTGCTGCTGACTTGGCTGCTGAAGCAGAGCAGTGCATCCCTTGAACTATGTGTATGTGTGTGTGTGTGTGGCAGGATGGGGGTGCGGGCAGGATTAAGCCTGCTCACGTATTCCACGAGCAGCTTGAGAACAGTGCACCTGTTCCCATCACAGTCAGGGATTGAGCTCAGAGTACAGGTTGCCAGGCCTGACTTCAGACACCCAGGATGCAATTAGGTCATTTGGGAGCATGGAGGAGAGATTGTGAACTGACTTTGGTAGGCAAGTGAGGCTCTATTGGCAGAACTAAGAGGAGTACACGGTGTGGGTCTGACTGCAGTGCACTTACTTAGCACACCTGTACATCTTCCTCCATCAGAGGATGATCCCGTGCAGGGAAGCTCCCAATCGATGGCAGCGTTGCTAGTGAGCTTGGCGAGTTGGACTACTACTTGCAGCCAGACACAGGTAGGAAAATAAAGAATAAAGAATGAAGAGAAATGAGCAAAGTCCACGAGGAACATGGAATGATGTAAAATGGCTAAACATAAGACTTGTAAGTATTCATGAAGAAGAAGAAAAAGGAGTAAAAGATTGAAAAACCTATTTGAGGGAATATTTTAGTAAAGCATCCTTGTTTTTGCTAGAGATTAGACATTTAGACAAAAGAAGGTCAATAAAAACCTGAGAGATTCATTGCAAAGAGGAGATCAATGAGGCATGTAGTCATCAAACTGCCAAAGTCAATGTGAAGGAGGAACTCCTGTGAGGCAGGAGGTGAAAACATCAAGTAACTTACAAAGGAAACTCAATCAGTCAAATAGTAAAATTCTCAATATAAACCTTACAAACCAGTTAGGCTATCATTGGCCTAACTTTAGGCTCTTTAAAGAAAATAATTGCCAACCAAGAGTTTTGTATTCAATAAAACTAAATTTCATTTATGAAGGAAGAAATAACTTTCTTCCCAGACAAGCATATAATACCAAAGGAAATGTTATCACTAGGCCTGTCCTATAAGAAGTGTTTGAAAATGCTCTATACATGGAACAGAACAGTCAATACCCACTGGCAAAAAAACACCCCAAAGTCAAAACTCACAGCTCTTACAAAAACAGCAACACAAAGCAAGAAAACGAAGCAACTAGGTAACAATGAAAATCATGACCAGAACAGTGCTTTGTATATTAATAATAACATTGGATGTAAATAGTCTTAATGTTCCACTGAAAGAAATAGATTGGCTGACTATATTAAATACACACACACACACATACACACACAGACCCAAAATACATAGTTTCCAAGAGATTCATATAGCTTGCAAAAATTCTCATAGAGTCAAGGTAAAGGAGTGGAAAAAAATATTACATGCCAATGGAAACCAAACATGAGTAAGAGTAGCTCTTTTTATATTATATAAAATAAACTTTAAATAAACAACAATAAAAAAGACAAAGATTGTCATTATATAATGATAAAGAGATCGATTCAGCAAGAAGAAGTAACAATCCTAAATATATATGTACCTAATACAGGTTCCCACAGATTCATTAACCAAATTGTACTGGACCTCTGGAAAGACAGCAACGGCAGCATCATAATATCCAGAGACTTTAACACCCCAGGGAGAGAACTCAACAGGCTAGGAAGACAAAAGATCAACATAGAAAGTTTGAACTTAAATGAAACTGTAGAAAAAATGGACCTAACAGACATTTCTAGACCATTCTACCCCCATACTGCATAACATACATTGTTTTCCTAAGAACATGGAAAATTTTCCAAGATAGATCATGTTATCCAACAAAACAATTCTCAGTAAACTTAGAAAAATTAAAATCATAGCATAATCTTCTCAGACCACACTATAATGAAACTAAAGATCAACGCCAAGAGGAATTCTCAAAACTACACAAATACATGGAAATTAAACAACCTGCTGCTGAAAAATCTTTGTCAATGACAAAATAAAAACAAAAATCAAAACTTTTTTTGAATTACATGAAAAAGATGACACAAACTTCCAAAATCTCCAGGATGTAGGAAAAGCATTGCTAAGAGGGAATTCATAGCCTTAAATGCCTACATGAAAAAGAAAGGAAGATCACAAATAACAAACAAATATTATACCCTAAGGAACTAGAAAATGAAGAGCAAACCAGACCCAGAGCTAGTAGGAAAAAAAAAGAAATATTAATAACAAAACTCGGAGCAGAACTAAATGAAATGGAAACTATAAAATAAACACAAAGGACCCATGAAGGAAGAAGTTGATTTTTGAAGAGATAAAACTATAGACCATTAGGTAGACTAACCAGAAATAGAATAGAAAAGACTCAAACAAGCTCAATAAGAATTGATAAATGAGACATTACCACTGGTACCACAAAAATACAAAACGTCATCTGAGAGTACTATGAAAACCTCCATGTATACAAATTAGAAAATTTACAGGAAACTAATAATTTTTTGAAAAACAGAGCCTTCTAAATTTGAATAAAAAAGAACAGAAATCCTGAAGAGACCAATTGTGACTAGTGAGACTGAATTAGTAATTAAAAAAAAACTTCCAGGAAAAAAAAAAAAAAAAGAAAGCAAGCCTGGGACCAAATGGATTTACAGCTGAAGTGGAGAAGTGTAGCAGACACAGAGAACAGATACGGATTCTACTGAAATTCTCCGTAGCATTGAAAAGGAAGGCATGCTCCCTAACTAAGTCTACCAAGCTAGTATCACCCTGGGATACCAAAGCCAGAACAGGTAACAACAAAAAATGAAACTATAGGCCAAAATCCCTCATGAACACAGATGCAAAAATTCCTCGAAGAAATACTAGCAAACTGAAACCAACAGCACATCAAAAATATTATTTACTATGGCCAAGTGGATTCCAGCTCAGGGCTGCAGAAATAGTTTAATATACACAAATCATATATGTGATTCACCACAAAAATAGAACTAAAAACAAAAACCATATGATCATCTAAATAGATATGGAAAAATATTCAATAAAACACAGTGCCCCTTGACAAAGTAGACATAGGAGGAATACATCTCAAAATTTAGATGCCATTTATGACAAACTCACAGCCAACATCATACGACATGGGAAAAGTTGAGAGCATTCCTCTAAGAACTGAGTTCAACCAATTCAGTTTCCCTTTTTGAATTCTTGCCTTCTGAAATCACTGGACAGGTAGTCTCACTTGTCAGTATGATTTTTGTTAGAGTTTTTCTTCATTCTTACCTCCTCCGGGTTTGCTCCACTATAGAGATGTCTTTCTTTACTCTGGGCTAATCTTTTTCACATCTTTCTGTCTCGTTTATAAACTTTCATAGGGGAAGAAGGATATCACATTCTTTTCACCCTTCTAGGTCCTTAGCTGAGACTGTAAAAATGAAAGGCTAACAAAAGAAAAGCACACAAATTTTACATGGCCTGGGGGCCTTCAAGAGGAAATAAAGACTCCCTGAAACGGTTAAATCTGAGCATTTTTGTATTAGGTCTGATGAAAAGTGAAAAGGTGTGAAAAATATGATAGGAGAAATAAAAAGAGCTCAGAGATGAGCTAAGAAAAGAGTTAACCCTGGGAAACCTCGGCGAGGCCTGTTCACTCAGATTCCTCTTGGCTTCCCTCTGCCTCTACAGATAAAGCTGGTGCTTACTTCTGCGGGAGGGAAGAGCTTTTCCCAGGAGGACCTCATGTCCTAACTCATGGGAAGGTCAGAGAATCCTTCCTACACTTGCCATTTCCAAACTTCTTCAGTTTAAAATAGTTTAAAATATATTTAAACAAGATGCCACATTTAAGGGTGGCATGTCCCAAGCCCTATCACTTTCAACATACCACCTTACTGACAGAATTAAACCAACTCTGAATTCTAGCACTTGAGGCTTTTTCCCCCACTGTGTACTCCAGTCTTATCTCTTTACATCATAACCTGCTTACACAACTGCAATAAAACCAGATTACTTGCTCATCTTGGCCCTTCATCACATAATATTCTCTGCCCTTCTATGATTATCTGAAAAAGGATTATATCCTTTTTATTATCCTAAAAAGGATATAAAAATCCTTTTTATTCATGTTCCATCTCCCACCTAATGATATTCCACATTCACCTACCCTTATGTTATTTTTGCTTATTTAAAATCACATGGCACTTTGTATCTCAATAATAGTATTTATTCTATGTTAGTGTTGTACTATATTTGGTCGCCTATTTCCTTTAAACTTCTTCTATCAGACAGACAGCATTTTGAGGCAAAGGTGTCCTCAATTCCTTGGGACCCTTTCCCTCTTCCTCAGTGACTCCCCGGGACTCAGTAGGCATTCACTGAACAAACTCCACCAGTAAGATCAGAGATTTTTAAATCTATAAAATAGCATTTTTATGAAGCTTCTCCATTGGTAGATTTTTGAGGCTAATATAATCAATTGTTGGTCTTTGAATTTTTTGACTAAATAAGATGTAGGTTACCAATGATAAAGTCATTTTTAAATTATAATTCCTAGAAAAATTGGACAAATAAATAAAATTCAAACATAGAGCATTTTTGGCATTGATGGCTTAGCTTTCTTTCCCTACCACAAAGTGAGCAGTACTTTTCATTCAACAAAATATTAAAATATCTATGGCTAACTGGGGGGAGAAATTCAGTGAAAGGTTAAGTTTTGGATTTCATATCAGGATGTGGACTATGTATTTACTCTCTATAGTTTATATTAAAGTCAGAGCTTTCGTTTCAGTGTTTAATTTCCTGGACCTTTTTGGTCAGTGTCCCAACTTCACTAGTGTTGGCCTGTAGGAAGAGTGTACATTTTATAGCATCTTTTAAAAATAAATCAGTGATTAGTTGCAATGCTTTTCAATTTTGCTTCACATATAGTATTCTTGCTTGATTCACATATGTAATACCTATATTTTTGTGGAGAGTGGTACTATGACCCAAACCAGACTTTAATCGAAGTATTTCTAGCATAAATTGGAAAGTGCTAATATAATTAGGCTTATGAGAGTAAGATATAAGGTAGATACATCTTTGTAGCATTCAAAGGTACAATGTCAAAAAATTAAGAACATATGTATTTCCACAAAAAAATGGAAGAAGATCCCTTGAGTTTATGTTCCATTATTGTAGAAGCTTCAAGGCAAATTTCCCTTTTGCTAGACCTTTATCTGCACATCAAAATGTGTATGTTGTCATTTGCTAAGCTTTATGGACTTCTAATGATACTGCGAAAGATCAGTACAGCCTTTTAATTATTAGCTCATGCACTCTTAAAATCTTCCATTAAAGGTTCCCTAGTAGCCTTAGCTGTCCAATTAATCGATGCCATACTCCAATGTTCACATGTTGCCGTATTTATGCAGGATAATTAGATCAGCTTTCTGGGGTTATTTTTAGTTTTTTCAAAGGTTTGAGAATGTAATAGATGTGCTTCATGCTGTTATTTATGGGGGAAATGACTTGTATTTGATGGTAGTTTATTCTGCTTATATTTGGAGAAAATTAAAGTTTTTACATTTATTTTTCTTCAAATCAATGGGCTTCTGTTTTTGGCACTTTGATTTTAAAAAGCACCATCCGTGCTGCTGTACATAATAAATTCATCACACCATGTTCCAGTGCCAAGTCAACTCGGGAAAAATAGCCTGGACTCTCTGTCTGGGCTATGCGTTCTGGAAATGATGGACTTACGAATCTTAAACCTAAAGTCTCATTATAGGAATGGTGAGGGCCATATGGTCGACAAAGCCCAAGGAAAATGGAGAGAGAAGTGCATCTGGCTCTTTTGGCATTTACTACCACATTCTGGTTCAAGTCACTATGAAACCATGGGATAGGTCTTCTGGAGTCTGAGTGATTCGGTATTTCAAGCTGGGTCAATAAGCTGTCTTATTAGTTTGGGATGACGTTTACTATCAGCCAGTAGGAATGGTTCCATTCAGCTCAACCCTCATACAGCGAGTGCTTATGTGACATCAGAAACAGTGTATAGGTGCTACTGCGTGTGGTTCCCTACCCTGGAGGAGTGTGCGGTGTGTTGCACGAAACAGTGATGTAAATGATGAATGCAGTAAGATGTGAGAAATGCTGTCTATGAAATAAACACATAGGGTAAGCTGGAAGAAGTGTATGTTTGAAAATCAGACCATCACCATGCTGCTTCTGTGCCAGGAATAGGAACTGGGGCTCCATAATGCTGGCCAGAACATTGGCACCCCTGCGGGCTTTGGTTCCTCTCAAACTCATCCATGGCACACAGGGTTGATTCCTTACCCTGCTTGGCTATGTACACCTTCTTCCAGGTTTAGATAAAGGAACTGTCCTCCAGGAGTTCTCCATGGGACGCTGAACCCAAGTCCTCCCTTAGCATTTCTCCCTAACCTCTCCAACACAAAGATTAGGGAAAGAGGCTGACACCTGCTTCATTCTCCTCTCTTCTTCACCCATCTCCAATCATTCAGTTCCATCTGTATGAAGTCAGCAGCCTTATGTGGAATCCATCTGGAATAATAGCATCTGTTGGGTCTGCCCCGTTCACGGACCAAGTAATTTAGAAAACCTTTTCGTTTTCAGCAAAGATAGGCTTTCCAAAGTGTTGTTGAATCTCATTTTGGAGTCAGTCAGATGATAAGCTTTTATATTTCTATTTTGAAAGACAACCCTAAAGTTAAATGTGGTTTAATACTGTTTCCCAGCAGGGCAGTAGAACTACGGCTCCCTGTGGACACTCCCACATCCCTTGTGAGAGAACACGCGTTCATTCTCAACTGTCTCTTTCTCCACTATGTTTGGACAAAACAACATTCAAAAGTTTGTAAGAAAGAAATATCCAACTATTTTAGCCACAACTGAGAATACTTCTTTCTATTATTATGTATCTCTTTTTTGCTCTATTTTACAGCCTGATTTTAAGCCAAATATGATTAAAATAGTTTTTTGATGATATGTGTCAGGAGTTTTGAGATGTCTTATTCCTTCATTACTAGTACAATCTTTGTGTCTGTTTATTGCCAAAAGTTTTTAAAACATTGCTACTTAAGGACGAGAACATCTAAGCTCTTTGCCATGAAAGCATCACTATTACACAGAAGATGGTCTGTGATCTGTAGCATAATCATACATGTCATGAAAGAAGCTCTTCCAGAGAAGTCTTATGACTACCTTTGCTTAGTATTGTAGTTACTTGTCACTGGCCCTTTGAATTCCTCACTTTCAAAAACCTTCATAGCAGATGATTCAGTTGAAGGTGAAGTGATTTGAGATTTTCTCTAATTTTCATCCCAGTCATACAGAAGGACTTCGATATCCAGGAGGGAAGTGCTGGCTGTCCTGAAAAGCACTGTGTGAGAGTGGGTGTGCCATTTGCCCTTGGTCATGCGGTGGCCCCGTCACTGCTCACTGACACCTGTGCTCCTGCTTCTGAGTCACGAGTGAACCCATTGCCCTGCCCACTTGTGGCTGGTTAGGCCCATGTAGACTGAGCCATGAACAATGAAAATCAACATAAACCAGTTACAGTCACGGGTCATAGTGTATTCCTCTAATTCTTTTTCAACATTGTGGGCCTGGAGGGGAGCAAACCACGGTCTGGAAGAATCTTGCAGGGGAAATTTCCACTTCTTTTATTTTTTTTTTAAGCCAATGGAGTTCAGACATAAGGAGTGAAAAAAAAAAAAACACCAAAAAACTGTAAAAATATGCATACGGAAAAAGATTGTGAAAATGGGAAAGATTTTACATATTTTCAATGTATGGACCCCATGATTATATGCCTCTATCTAGGAGGGCAGATATACAGAGCCGATTTTTCTATGAGAAAAAGAAATCAGAGCCTATGTCCATCCTGAAATCTCTTGCAAGACATCTGAATATACTGATTATATTTCTTTCTTTTTTAGTTATTTATGGTATAAAAGAGGTAGAAGTGGATTTGATTAGAGTCCTATGAGTCATCATCTCACAAATCATTTTGCCATTTTCTGTCCCACTTTAAAGTTTTTCAGAATGTTTATGTCGCATTGTCTGTGCCTATATCAGTATTCCTAAATGCCTCCCCCTTTTTTCCTTCTATAGCTGAAGGATAATTTCCCTCTGTTTGATTATTTAAGCTTGTATGCATAAAATATTCCAAAAGTATTATAAAAGTATACTTAAACAATGATAGCTATATGGTAAAATATAAAAAGTATGTTAGAAAAGTAAACACCTAGCTAACTCACAGATCTTTTCCACTTTTATTTCTTCAAGATAGCTATTTTTAACAGTTGAGCATGTATTACTCCAACTGCTTTTTATTCATATAAACTAATGCTGAATTTTGACAATAGAGGTTTAAATTATCACCACATAAAATGCATTTTTTAAAACCTATAATATTAGATAAATGTGTTTTAAATAAGCTCTAACTTTTTTTGATAGACCTTGAAATTAAATTAAAATAGCTATAACCACAAAAAAAAGGTAAAGTTTGTAAGTGGGTTACAAATTTACATGCCTCTATGTGCAATTTCTGATAGTCCAAAGTGATTTAGAGGAATTGGTGGAACCTGAATTAGATTCATGGATTTGACCTGGTTGTAATATTGAAAAAGTAAACAATGTCTAACTATATGGTTAAAGAGATGTTATTTTATTTACTAAAACATTTTTTATAATTTTAATGTGATTTTACTTTTGGCACTCCCTACACGTAATTATTAAATCAATGATCTTTCTTAATCTTGGCTTCAGGAAAATGAGAAATTACACACATAAAATTTAAGTTACCAACTATATTTTATTATGTATATTATCAGTTATGTGCATTGCTTTTTAAAATTCATAAATGTATCATATCATGAGCATTTTTATGTAGGTCTTTTTAAAATCACTTCTATTTGATGGACACGTACACTCCATTTCTTTGCTTTTTTCCCTTCATTCTTTTTTCTCTCTTTCTTTTCTTTTGTTTCCAAGTGCCAATAATGTTTCTGGGAATATTCTTATAGGGATATCTTTTTGAATCTGTTTAGGTACATCTGCTGGATCCAGATTAGAGGTAGAATTTTGGGTAAAATTCACCTCCCAAACATTGTGTGATTTTAAACTGCTTTCTTTTGTCTCAGTGGCTGCTCTGGTGGTCATCTTCTCAGCTGTTTATTGAACTATGCTGAAGGCAGCAAAGGATTCTTGGGACCAATACCATCATTCCATTTTCTTTTAGTTACTTTTTTCTTCTTGTTACTAAACCAACTACATCCTTTTCACTCTCTCAGCTCCATTTGTCTACAATTTGTGGTTATTTCGGTGTCTTTTTAGGGGAACTCAAATTTTGGTGCAATGTCTTTTACCAGGGTGATGCCAAGGCTTTGTCATCTCTGTTGGAATTTCTCATCATGTTACAAACTCCAAAACTTGGTGGTTTAAAAAAAATTATTATTTATTTCAAGACTGGAGCCAGAAGCGTGGTTTTCATAATCCGCAGTAGTTTGGCTGATGCTTGCTTGGTTTGCTTGTGACTCCGAAGATATATCAGCAGCAGCCCCTCTATCTTGAAGCAAATCATCACTCTTTCTTTTAGAATATCTAATTGTGTGCTTGCTTAAGAATTTCAGGAAATAGCCTTGAGAAAATAACTGCAGAACCAAAATTGCAAAACTCCTCCTGGAGGGAAGTGCTGAGCAGTTAACTTCAATTCTGCTGTGGTGTGGCTGATCGCAGACAGACGGCTCATCTGAACCGTCTGAACGTAACTGTGCGTGACGGCCATACAGCTGGCCCCTTATAAGCCCCCTGCCCCTTTAAAGAGCCTTTGGTTGGCTTGAGGAACTTGGGGTGGCCTTCATGACATTAGTCAGCTATCTCCTTAGGTTGGCAGCTCTTAAATAAACCTGATTTTCCATCCACCAACTCTTGTCTCAAGAGTTTGGCTTTAAGCTGCCAGTGGCCGATTCTGAATGTTTACAAAATCGGCTGCTTTATAACCTGAGGCTTGCTGGTCCATGACACTTCAGTTGAAACTGTTGTCTCTGCGGTGTGTTCTCCCTCACTGTTGAGTGGGCTAGTGGGGTGGGGGGGTGTACCAGGAGGTTCCCACAAGCAAGACCACAAGTGCACGGAGCCTCTTAAGTCTCGAGCTCAGCACTTACACAACACCGTTTCCACTACATGCGATTGGCCACAGCAAGTTATATAACCAGCCCAAATTCAAGAGCTTGATGAATACATAACAACTCTTGATAAGAGGACCTTGAAAATAATTGAAGCCAGTTGCAATCTTCTGTAGAATTCGTCGGTATTACAACTTCTGGAAGCTTCTCAGTGATCCAGTCTGTTCCTCAACAGTCCTGTGTTTCATGGACGTGTGTGTACATATGAGATAAGCCCAAAGTCATTGAAGATTCAGATTTGAGGACGAACAAAAGTAAAACTTAAGATTTTGCCCTTAGGATGCTCTGGTTAGCTGCTTTTTAAAAAACCAAATTTTAATTTTTTAATGAAATTATTAAGAACAATATCCTTTCAGTATGGAGCTTCATGTTTTACTAGTATACAAAATATTCTTGCATTGTTTCTTCATACTGTCCTGGTTCTGATGACATTATATTGGAGCTCGTATTGCTCAAATGGTGAGCATCCCAGGTTCATCCTTTCTCTGTATGTTTTTCTTTCCTCTCCTTCATCCACCTCTTCTTTTATACTCAGTTTTATTTTCTAATTAATTTTTCACTTACAAATATAGGCTAGTATATGTTTAACTTATAAAAGCTTCTCTTATTTCCAAATTGTTCCTCCTTTACAGAATTATTTTTTTGTGGATACATTATGTTCTTATCTCTGAATAATTAATGTAGTTATATTTTACTATTTTTCTTTCCTTTGAGTCCTTTCACCAAAAGATATGTGATGATCTTTGTCTCCCTGTCTTCATACTTAACTGAAATCTGGTGCTTGAGTGAGTTTGGTGGCTCAGTAGAAATCGCTACATTTAAGGCAGTGAATAGGAATCCTTAAATGTCAGCATCTGTATGTCTTTGGTCTAGGAACTCTGTTTTCTAGAGAAAAACCTTTAAGAATTGCACCTGACTCCTGGCACTTCCAAAATTCTAAGTGGGGATTATAGGCCTAAATGCTGACAATTCTGGAGATGGTGGGAAAGGGAATCATCTACTGTGCTATGTTCCAGTGTAACAGTAGGCTGCTATGACAAAGAGCCCCTGGAGTAACACATGTTTATTTCACTCATCATATTATCTCCGTAGAGCATCATTCACAGTTATAGGCATCTACTCTATTGTTTATCTATCGTCCTAAATGGCATTATCTCATTTCTTGCTTTCATGAGTAGGTAGCAGTTCAGTGAAGCCTGTTCTGGACAGGTCTGAAAATTCACCCATCATTTCAGTTTATATTCCTTTGGCTAGAACTTTGTCTCATACTTCAACTAAGTCACAGAGAAGGTTGTGGGGGAACTATGGGCAACTATGTCCCATTTGCAACTTCTTTACTCAGAAGAAAAAAAATACTTCAGTTATTATAGCGTTATGGTAAGGCACTCCAAACTTTGAGGCCTAAAGCTACAGAAAAATTTCAGTATGGTCACAGACTCTGTATGTTTTAAAGCAGAAAGGAAATGGCAGGAAAAGCTATTCTCTTCTCCAAAAGGTCTGTGACCTCAGATGGAAAGACTCAGATGTCCAGGGTGACTTGAGTTGAAGGCTGAAACGTCTCAAACTAGAGGATCTATTTCTCCATGGGGTTTTTGGTCATGTATCTGGTACACAGGCTTGGATGAATCAGGCTAAGATTACACGGGACTGCTTCTTGGGGAATCAGGCTAAGATTACACGGAACTTCTGCTTGGGGAATCAGGCTAAGATTACATGGAACTGCTGCTTGGGGCACCTCTATGTGGGCAGCCATGTCTCTTCGGCTTCTTATGGCGAATGAGCTGGTTTCCAGGAAGGAATATTCTGAGACTGATTATTCTAAAAGCAGCTTCATGACCCTTTCTGACTTAACATCAGAAGTCATGTGCTATCACTTCTACTTCATTCCGTGGATTACGAGGAAGGCGTATGGCCATCCTGGAGACCATAGGAGGAAAGTCACTAACACTTTCTGGAAATGTGGCACTATCACACTGTAGAAGAAAATGTAGAATGGAAGATCTTGTGTAACCACAATGAAGAAAAAATATTTATTGCTACAGAAAGAACAGATTCTGGCAAATGCCAAACAAACGCAACCACGATATACATTTAAGTAGTATATATAACATACGCCAATTGAAAATTACCAGGCAGCACACCAGAAGCTCAAACACGCTGACACATATTATTCTTCCTTGTAACCTACATTCTGTTTGCAAAACTTGCTCCTCCTCCCTGTTTTCCAAAAATAACATGCACTTTTCAAGGTTCCTTGCATTCACTTGTGCAGTCTCTCAGCTTGAAATCATCTTCCCCACATTATTTATTGAAATCCTTCAAAAGAGACTTAAATGCCATCTCTTTAGAGAGGCTGTCACTGACACTGATCTTTCCAATTACAATTAATCATTCCCTCCCTGATTGCTACAGTACAGTATTTCAACGTCTACTTAGCACTTCACTCTGTTCTGCTTTTATTATGATTAGATATTTATAGATGCAATTCCTCCCCAAGTCAGTACGCCCCTCCAGAGACAGATATCTTACCTGTGTTCATTTGTGTTTCCTCACAAGGCTTTAATTATGACAGAGCACTCTATTAATCACCATAGGGTTAATTGAGATGCAAATGGTTTTAATTAAATAAAGTACACGTGTTTTTACACATTTGTCTACTAGTAGTTTTAACTCTCACTTTTGTGTGATATGTGTGGATAAGTTAGGTTACAAGTAAAAAGAATAATGCAAACTGAGGAAGAGTTTGAAAAATGGAGAGAATTCAGGTCCATAGTCGTGCCCAATATATGTAAGAACAATATTCTATAAAAGTATCCTTATTAGCCCTATTCAATCATGACTTCTGGGTTATTAACAACTTAGTATCTTCTTAGATAAGTCTGGAAATTCTGAAATAATTAATCCTTCATTCCCCATTAGATTTTTATGTTCTCAGATGCTCTTGCCTTGCCTTCTCTTCCCTTCCCTTGCCCTTTCCTTTTCTTTCTTTCTTTCTTTTTTGAGACAGTTCCCTTGGTAGAGTGTCCTGGCATCATAGCTCACAGCAACCTCAAATTCCTGGGATCAAGCAATGCTCTTGCCTCAGCTTCTTAAGTAGCTGGAACTATAGGCACCTGCCACAATATCTGGCTGCTTTTTGGAAATGGAGTCTCACTTTTTCTCAGTCTGGTCTTGAACTTGTGAGCTCAAGCAATTCACCCACCACAGCCTCCCTGAGTGCTGTGAACATAGTGTTTTCTAATATCTTTGCTTCTGGTTTTAAATATAACAATCTAGCCTCTGCTATCATTCCTTCCCTCTGGAACCTCCATTGAAGATTTACTCTGTTTTGTGGATCATAATTCATATTTTCATTCATTGCTTCAAGTTGATTTAATATATCTTCCTTAATTACTACCTGTTAGACTGTGGCTACCAATGGCTGCACAGGAGCTTGAACAACATCTAGTTAACGTCACCCTGGATTAGAATGGGCCAAACTCATATAAGCGACAAGCTTCATTTTAAAATTTTGTCTCTACCCATCTCTATCTGTGATCCCCTGAAAATAGCTCATTGCTGAATCTTTTCTTCATGTTTAAGTTACAGATAAATGAATTGATTCATCTCTCGGGGGTGTTGAATGGCTTAAATAGGACTATAAAGGATATAAGAAATTTAATTCAGTGCTGTATTTAATGCTATTAGCAACATATTACGAATTCCATGACTCATCACATTCCTTCATATGACTTACATTTTCCTTTCTTTAATAATGTTGTTTTTGATGCCTTAACCTCTAAAATTAAGTTCACTTTTGTAATCTTCATGTCTGTTCACATCTACTAAGCAAATAGTGATTATTTGCTGTGTTTCCTTTTCTTTAGCTTTAAAGATGTAGATGATTCCCTTAAAAGAAGATATTTAAACAATAAATCATCCAAGCTATTGTATAAAATGCAGTTTTTAAACCAAACTTTTGACAGAAAAACGTAGCTGATTTTCAAGAACAGATTTACTATAAAAATTCTGCTTATCGCTTTTTTAAACAAAAAGAGACATATTTATCTGGTAATACATAAATTACAAAAACACAATAGTTAGTTAAATATTAAAAATGTTTTGGGTTCTGAAAAGCACATAAATAGGTGCAATTATTTTCTATCTGTCAAAAATAAACATTCTCCATGGCAAATGCTGCACTTGACTCATCTTTCCTATAATTTCTGTCCTTTCACTTGCCCATAATTTGACATGGGGCCAAGCACATGTGATCATGTTTTATAGATTCTGAGAATTATATCTAAAATCAGGATGCATCTTAAAATCTCTGCCAGACCACAACTGCATTTGGTAGTCAGCGACAGTGAAATTATGTGTGTGAACTTGATCATATTTATTCATACTGTCATTATATAAGTTGCATTTGTGCTTTTTTTTTTTTTTAACACTAAATTGTTTGGAATTTATTTGCCATTAAAAATAGCTTCAAGAAAAGTATGCTATGATTCAGCATCTTAACCAAAAGTTATTTTGTACACTATATGTTCCAGGAAGAATATAGTGAGACTAATTTGATCCAATCAGAAGAAATGTTGTATTTGTTCTTAGAGAAATGATAGAAATTCTATAGTTCCTTGCAAAGCAACACCTAAATGCTTACAGTACTCAAGAAGAGAAGGAGCTTACAAACAGGTGAGACTGTCTCATATTTTGTCATTCATCCATATGGATAAGGATTATCTGCCATACATTAAACAAAACAAAAGCAGGAAAATTTGACAATGAAAACTGTCAAAGCAGCAAGACCCTGATCCATTTCTGCACTCTACTGGGCACATCAAATATCAATTTGTCAGAAATTCCGTGCTTACTTTAAAAAGCAACAGCTTAACTTCCAGGGACATGCAATTCAAATAAGAAAGAAAAAAATGAAATATTGTTTGGTCATAATTTTATGGAGTGTTTTTCTTTTTTAAGTGTATGTAAAAATTATGATATATTTTACATTAGATGCCTTCTAGATTACATGAATCATGATAATAAAATTACGATGTTAAATATAGCAAAAGAGATGAAAGCAAAATTTTATAAGACCATTTATTGAGCTGCCACTTTTACTGTTTTTTCCCCCTAATTTCCAATAATGTTTTAAGCCACCATTATTGTTGCTATTGGTTAAAGTATGGCACTAATCTCTACACATTCATTATCTCTTTTATTATTTGTACCTGTTCAGTAAAGCAGATACTATGTTATTAACCATGATTTGCAGATTAAGCGTTTAAGACTGGGGAAAGGTTTGTAGTTTAGAAGAGGGAGAGCCAGGGTGGATGCGAAAACCTGTGCCATTGCTGGGCTGCTTCTCAACCAATTCCTTAAGCCTTAGGGAAGCCTCTCTCCTCACTGCCTCCTGCTGGAAGCCACCAGCCGCAAGCACGCCCAGGGCAAGCCGGCTTTCAGACTGCAGTGCTCTCTTCCCTCTAGCTCTGTAATCACCAGCGTGCTCTGTTGGTCAACTCCCCGTGCGCTCTCAGACCCACGCCACTGCTTTTCTTTGAATACATAAGGCTGCATTGACCATTGTTAAGTTTCATTTGAATTTTTTAGGCAAGGTATTGCAGAGGATGGAGGTGCGGGGCCTGACAGTGACAGGGGAGAAACCATGTAGCATCGTCTTTCTCTGCAGCTCTGGCAGCAGGTTTTTCTCCTCCGCTCTCGCTCTAACTGAATGTTCTGGCACTGGGTTCTGATAACGCCTTCTCCTTCCCTGGCGCTTTGGGCCTGAAGGCTCTCAGCCGTTTCCTGACTCTGCCGTTCTCTGAGCCATCTCCCTGCCCTTCCTCCTCAGGGCTCAGCTTGTCCACCACCCGTGTAGCGCGTTTATCTTGAGAAGCTCTTGGTCCTGTATGAACCCTGACTAATACAATGAATGGTGAAACAAATTTAACAATTGACTTAATAAATGTGCATAAGGGTTTTATTTTTTTTTTTTAAGAGACACCAGGTCATTTTCTTGCTGAATCTATTTGATCTGTATAGTAGACACATATCCAAAGACTAAAGACGAAAAAGTGTCTAGTGAGCTTCTTATATAAAGTGTCTAGTGAGCTTCTTATATCTGTAACTTTCTTACTTAATCAGGAGGAACTTAGCATGCATCCTCTCTCTCTCTGCCACTTTATGTAGAGAAAAAGGCACAAATCGTAGGTATACATTTCAGATCTATTATTTCTGGCTCCTTTCACTTAATGTTATGTTTTTAGACTACATCCATAATATTAACTGGAGTACTTTTTTACATTTGCTCCTCTATAATATTTCATTTTATCAATATGCCATGATACCATGATATGTTTATTCCTTCTACTGTTCATGGGCATACTGAATTATTCGCAGATTGAAGCTGTTGAAGAGAGCTTTGAACATATATATTTATTTTTGTTATGTATACACTTAGGAGTGCAGGTTATGTGTGTATCATTAACTAGTTTATGTTCACATTTAATGAATATTGTCAAACAGTTTAACATAGTATCTTTATCCATTCTGCTGCTGATGGACCTTTTGGGTTATTTCTAGCTTGGGGCTGTTACATTCTGCAGTGAAATTCTTTTGCATGTCGTATGGTGAATACATGTATGTTTGTTATATTTACACAGGGTGATTGGTAGATCATAGGGTACGTGTATGTTCAATTTTAGTGATTATTATCAAACGGTTTTCCTAAATGGCTAAACAAATTTACACTCTCTCCAGCAATGGTCAATTGAAAATGTAAATTCTTTCACTTTTCTCTACTGGCAGATGTTATCTGTCTTTTGCATTTTAGTCTAATGTCTACATAGCATTCTATAGTCTTCTTTCTCTCTCAAATGCAAATAAGCATGTGATTATTAATATTTTGATTTATTATTTTGTGTTTCTCTAGGAATCTCTCCGTTTTTAAAAAACTGTGGAGTTTATAAAACTGATCAAAATGTTCTATTACCTTTTTAGTATCTGTAGAATCTGCAGTGATACACTTTTTATTTCTAGATTTGTTTACTTGTCTGTTTCTTCTTTTCTTTTAATTAGTCTAAGTATCTGAAGGTTATTACCCTTTAGCAAACCAACTTTTGAGTGATCTCTCCTGTCTTATACATTTTAATTTTAATTACTGGTCCTTTCCTTATTATTTGTGTTAAATTTGTTATTTTCCTACTTTCTTAAAATGGCTATTGGATGACAGAGCCTAAGCTTTTCTTCTTTTCAAATAGATTCATTATAGGTTATAAATATTCTTATACACAAAGCTTTATTATGTCATTTAAAGTTTGGTGTATTTTTTATTTTTTAATTAAAATAATACTAAATTTCTTTCTGACTCTTGTTTACTCATGTATTATTGAGAATTCTGTGGCTTAATTTGCAAATAGTAGGGACTTCCTAGTTATCTTTTTTGTTAGGGATTTTTGGCTTACTACCAAATAATCAGAAAATCTTTATATTTTTAATATATCTTCTTTAGTACATATGCTAAATTTTCCTAATATTTTATGCATGCTTGAAAATAAAATATATTATTTTGTTCAGGTGTTAATTAGGTAAAGTTTGCTAGTTGCTATTTTTTCAAATCTCTCCTATGCCCCTAATTTTTCATCTGTTTGTGAAAATGACACCATCATCTCATGTTATGTTTGTAGAGTTTATATTTCTCTTTATTATTCTCACAATTTTTGCATTATTTGTTTTACTTTTATAGTTTTTGGATGTATGCTAATTTATAATTCTCTTTTACAGCTACTCTCATATTTATGTTTCATATTTAACTTATTATATCAATAATTCCAATCTGATCAAGTCACTTCTTCCTATGTCTTATTTTCATCATAAAAGTATTTTCACACATTCCTGAAAAGGCCCAAGAGTTTGCATTCTTCTTCCTCTGCTGACTCGTATGGTTTTATATTATGTGGGTAATTTATTCTGTTTCCAGTCATGTGACTCTCCTTTTGAATTCATCATCATCAGTTACTTCTACTGGGCATGGCCATTGTATCTACTGCTGCCTCCCACTTGTCACACTCTCTTGATGTGCAGACTTCTTTGGGTAATTCTTTCTCATCTTTTTAAAAATATCAGAACCTCAGAAAAGCACTGCCTACCTGCTCCATGCGGGCCTCAATCTAGCTAAGATATACCTTTTTTGGAATCTCATAGCTTTCTGTGGTTTTCCAATATAACACTGGCGAAGTTACAATTTTACAACTATAAAATTATTTAGCTGTAAGTTTAGGAAAAGATACATGTTTTGCTTACAACCATTGGTCACTTGACATATAACAATAAAATAGCTTACTTATTATACACTTCAGACTCTATACGTATTTACATGTGTTATCTTAATTTATTTTTGCTTTAATCTTACAGTGCTAAATATTATTAGCATTCTTATTTTAAAGATGAAGAGGATTTTAAAGGTGTAGAGAGATTAGGTAATTCTTATTATAAAATAAAAAGTGGCAAATACGATGTGTGGTGTTTGGCACTAGAGTTGAAAGTTTTACTTACCACACAATACCTTTCATAGAAGGTCATTAGATCAGTGAGACCTTCGATAGTTTTTCTGACATATACAGTGTAAGTTCGCATCCCCTGCTACCAAACACATTCACTAATTTTAACCTGCAGTATGCTAGGAAGATATTCAATCAGAATTAGCATTTATTTTATTTTCTACTTATTTTTCCTTTGTATTATCTTTGTATCATTTGATTCTCAAACTATACTCGCATTGCAGTTGAGGAAGTTGGGGCTTATAGAGTCACAATGACATCCCTACACATATGTTGGTAGGAGAGAGGAGAAAGAAGGCTCACTTCCCCGCATGCCAACTCACTTTGAATTTCTCCACTCTTTCTACTGCTCTTAGGAATCCTACATATAGGTCAGGAGATCTCTTACACCAAAGTACCTGCAGTGCTTGATAAAAATAGTTTCCCCAACTCCACTGTCAAAACTATTAAAAGCCTCTAGGACACAGGCATTGAAACCATACTTCTAACAATCCTCAAGTGAGTCTGCCCAATTTGGAAACCCCAACTGAACATACCTGCCCTCAGAGTCATGAAACAATGTTACTTTTTTATAAAGGAAGCAGACAGCGAGTATTCTTAGCATCTCAATGTATGGTGTGCCTTAGGCCAATATTCTATAAAATAGAAACATCGCTGTGCTTCTAACCACCATTTAAAAATAAATTGATAAAAATATTTTTCAGCACACTTAGAAGCTCAGTTATTTTGTATATCAAATTCCATACAATTTTATGAAATTGTATTATTTGGGCAAACAATATGGCTTCTTTCCTTAGCACAAGCATCCATTCCCGTCACAGGAAGAGATTCTTTCTCATACATTTCTTGCTTGTTAAGAATAAGGGTTATGTTTGAAGATGTGGAAGTTATGTCAAATCTTTTTCATGAAGACTCAATGGTGTCTGTCAGTTGGACTTACCCCCATAGAATGTATGTTAACTTTATTTTTAAGTTTTCACAAAGGAGACCTTTTAAAATGTGGCTATCTTGATTCATCAGCTGAAACAACAGGGGATATGATGATTTCTTGTATACTTCTTGTACTTGGCCATAACTAAGAACCTCAGGTCCAGAAAAAGAACCAACAGGGAGTGGTCTGGTAGGAGCAAGATGAGTCTTTCAGAGGTGGTCTTGGCGACTTGATGGTGAGGATTTCTAGAGCCACTGCAAGGCAAGTTCTAACTTGTGTCAGCATCCTTGGCCTCTGGCATTCTGAGTTTCCTCGTTTATGGCCTTCATCCGTGCACAAACAAGCAGTTTACTCGAACCTGTAGCTCACTTCTCTTCTTTTGCACCTTAGTCTGCACATTCACTTCTTCTTCCATTTGGCTTTCACAGCAGAGGCTTCTAGCAACATGGCACTAAGGCCAAGAGCAACACTTTAAAATACATCAAGTTGCAGGTGATTATTGTTTCAGATAAGGGTTAACTTTGTCTTC